>CM041799.1:38198812-38322006 GCA_023376895.1 Aspiorhynchus laticeps | reverse complement strand
GGTGAAGCCATCACAAATGGTCACAGCAGACACACTCGACACATACTAATATTGACTCATTGGACCACATGAGCTAGGAGCACACATGGCCTTAGATTAAAGGATAAAGACCAGCATAAAAGGACACTTACTCGGCCTCAAACTGATTAGGAGTGATTATGTCTGCAGCTGGAACTACTTTGTTCCTGTAGATAGGCAGCAGGTTCTCAGAACATACTAAAAACAAAACCCGAAAGTGTTTAGATCCTTAAACTATTTTAATCACATCTAAAGTGTTTCACAAAGTGTTTCTGATGAATAATGGGTTACATTTTTGAATAGAAAATAAGATGCAAATGATGACGGGAAATCATTTGATAATTTTAGATATGCTCACCATAGCTCCATTATCACCCAGCACTGGATCACACACTTTGAAGGCAGAAAAACAGCACAAATAAGCAAAATGAACATAAAATACTGTAACACATGTTGATGTTTGGATCAGTGCTTGGAATTTTATGTGCACACCCCTCCCAAAAATAGCTTTCCTTTTATATCATGTTTGACTCACACAGTACAATTCCCAGCAATCCATCACGTCTCACTGAGTGAACTCCAGATACATCTTTGTGGTTAAAACTTTATAATAAGGTTTGTTAAAATTAGTTACTCGAAAATAAAAAAATAGTTACTATTAGTAACTCATTTGTTAAAAATTAGTTAAGTAATGAAAACTTTCAGAAAAGTTTTAGCATGTTAATGGATATGACAATGTTACTGTATTTGAACTTGGCAGACTAGATCTGCTATGCTGTTGCTCCTGCTGTATGCTCTCGCTAAAGTCAATACACAGACACACTACTGTGAGCATCAGAGATATGCTGCTGTGTGAACTGGCATAAATCCAGTAGAATACGAATCTAGACAGGTGGAGCTAGGGGAAGTGGAGGGATTCAGAGGAACCAGTTACAGCAAACATGTTGAACAAACAATCTTATTGACTGTAGAGCCAACAGAGACCAGTCAACTTGTAGTTAATGGTGTGATAGCTAGCAGACTGCATGTAAATGACTTGCATCATCTAGAGTTTTATAAATGAACTACAAATTCAATGCATTAGCTAACATGAAATAATATATTTTTTAATCTTTGTTTTGTTTGTTAATAAAAAATACAGTTGTTTTACATGTTAGCTAATGTTAACAAAATGAAACCTTAACATTGTAATATGTTACCACTTTATTATATACACACCATACACCAGGCTCGGGTTTGCATTCTTCAGCTCCTGTATAATGTCCACCACCGTATCCAAAAAGGAATCATCTCTAGTGTACCCTGAAACAAAGAAAACATCTGGATCATATCAACTGACCATTATTCTAAGCAGTGTTGGTGGACATAGCTTTGAAGGGCAGGGTTTTATTAATAATCATGCCTAATCTAATCATAGTTATAAAGAGTCATGTTACTTTTAATAATTTTGGACATACATAATCCTATTTAAACCAATCTGGGCTTGTGTTATGTCTCACAGTAATTGAATAATGTACATCAGTAATTTAATAACAGCAGACATAAGAGTACCTGTGAGCACATAGTCATATTGGTTCACGTTGTTAAGCTTGATCCCCTCGTACAGGACATGCAATTCATCCGCAGTCAACACTTGGCCTTTCCAGTGCTCATATCCTAGCATGAGAAAGACTTCATTCAAGTCTGCATCATATGTATCTTAAATCCATGTAATTAGGTAGGAAAAAGGGTGTTGAAAGGGCTAAAGGGTGCTGTTGAATAGACACACTGCCCATTCATAATGCAGACCACTCTACTAGCCTTATAAAACAGTTACTACATAAACAAAAAACATTAAGCACCCATATTTTAATTAAAATGTTATTCCTTAAAAACATAATTATGTTTCAGCTGCCTATCCCAGGGAAATTTAAAGGAAAAATTGCCTTTAATTTGAAATAAATGCTAATGAAAAAATATACAAAACCATGCAAAAAAGTTCAGACATACTAGCACTATAAAAAGGTGTAAAAGATGTGCTTCAAACACATACACACACTGAACAGCACAAGTATAGTATAGTATAAACTTTTACAGATGAACTGGATAACAGTCGCATATTAAACTCTATAACACCTATTGTAGTCCAGGTGATATGTGAAAATAATGTTCACTTTTTCATAAAAGCATGAAACTTGGTACACTTGTATAGTTTGCGGCCCTAAACATTTTCAGAAATGGAGCCATCGCAAAAACACCTCGTGGTTGCCATGGCAACCATTTTACTTTCCGCCATAACCAGATGATGTATTTTGTGTCATATTTCCTGAACCAAACAACACAGAAAAGGTGATGTCTACCCCTATGCTTTGATGGTCAAGGATTACAATGATACCATATACAGCAACAAAAACTGTTCAGGTGAAGAATTAATGGTGAAATCAGCAATGTGAGAAGGAAATAACAGTATCTGAGCACCACAGTATTACAGCATTTACAAAAGTCCATATTATGGCTATTAATTTTTTTTTCTCTGATAATTAACTAAAAATTTTATTCAATAATACATTAAAAGATTGTTTTCAAGAATACTAACATATATTTCCGAGATAGCCTATAAAAAAAAATCATTTCAGGTAAGTGTATTTTTCCTTACCTCTCAGGCATAGACAGGTATGGCGGTAGTATATTTCCAATACATTATTGTTCACGCTCTAACATCACACGCAGACGGCAACACAATCAGGGGAACAGTTAATGGTTAATTTAGTTACTTTATGAGAAGTTTTACAATGAAATCTCAGAAGATGCAGAATTAAATTTCAGACATATTTCATGTAAACTTAATTTACAATCACTCTCTGGGCCCAGAGTTGTCTATTATGTTGTCCACAAGGTGGAAGCCAGAGTCCTGCATGCGGGCGGGTACACGCAGGTGAACCGCTAATATTTGATTTGATGTAGGGTGTGGTGCAAGCGCAGGCCGGACTTTGACAAGCATGGGTGGTTTGCGGGTCCAATAACCAAGACTATTTCGACTCAGTCCAGTACACACTGAGCAATGTAGCCAATCGTGCTGCCACTGATTGTGATTATATTAAAGGGAACACTCTTTGCTTGCTTTCTGTATTTAATCTATTCACAATTTGAATAAAAGTTTTAATAAATGAGTTTTTTCTACCTCATGTAGGAGATTTAATGCAGGTGCAGTTCGGGTCCCAGTTTTTATGTCAAATGGGTCGGGTATAGGATTAAATTAGTGTTGCTGCTCCTGTTTTGCGGATCGATTGCTTCAGTCTGTTCCTGTCTGTTGTACTGCTGAGAGGTTTGCGATTGTAGCTCCGCTTTTTATTGAATATTTACCTTACTTTCACTGTCTGTTGTTTAAAGTAATAATATATAACTTAATTCCCACCATATTTCTGGTATTATCTATCAAACTAATCTGATCGCTCGCTTTTAAAACCGCGAGTGCAGCGCGTTAGCATTCGCTAGCCGGTTAGCTTGTCACTCGCGGTTCCATTCGCGTTGCTATTCGCGCCTATTATTGTTTTCTTTTTAATCGCTCTGTTTTCATTTCTCTCTCGCTCCGTTTTTCACGAGTTCATCAAACAACAGTGGTAAGTGGTAGGTGTTAAGTTTATCTCTCTCTGTCAGCGATGAGGGATTCACATGCGATAAATGTAGGGAAATAGTTAGGCTGACAGAGAAGGTTTTAGAACTAGAGACACGCATCCAAACTTTAGTTGAGGACAGTAAGAATGTGAGGGCTGTAGATACTGCTTTGGATGTGATTAGCTCAGGGACTCCTGTACATTGTTCGGTTCCGGTAACGTTAGCGCCCCCGCAGCAGGGCAACTGGGTGACAGTGAGGCGGCCTAGTCGCGGGTCAAAACACCGCTCTTCCGTTCCGATCAGAACATCAAACAGGTTCTCCCCACTCAGTGACGCACCCACTGAGAAACCTGGTGAAAGTGCTCTAGTTATTGGCGATTCTATTGTACGGAACGTGAAAATAGAGACTCCAGCTACCATAGTCCATTGTTTACCTGGAGCCAGAGCGCCTGACATCTTGGCAAATTTAAAAGTGCTGGCTAATGCTAAACGTAAATTCAGTAAGATTGTTATCCACGCCAGCGCTAATGATGTTCGACTTCGCCAGTCGGAGATCACTAAAAATAATGTTAAAGAGGTGTGTGAACTTGCAAGTACGATGTCAGACACTGTAATATGCTCTGGCCCCCTCCCTGCTTACCGGGGTGATGAGATTCATAGCAGACTGTCATCACTCAATGGCTGGATGTCTAAGTGGTGCCCGCAGAATAGCATAGGTTTTATAGACAATTGGACGAGTTTTTGGGACAGACCTGACCTGTTGAAAAGAGATGGTGTTCATCCCTCCTGGGGTGGTGCTGCTCTTCTCTCTAGAAATTTGGCACATAGTCTTAGAGTTCATACTTGACTAACTGGGGCCCAGGTCAGGAAGCAGACAGACTGGCTAAACCGACCGTCTGCTAGCCGCCTCACGTCACAGAAGTCAGTTAATTCTCAGCACATAGAGACTCCTTCACCTAGATATCACACTATAGAGACTGTGTCTGTTCCCTGAACTAGAAAATACAGAAAACGTCCAAACCAATTTATGAGTAACCATTTAATTGATGTTCAACAAATAAAAAATGTTTACAACACACAGAAACAATTTATAAAACTTGGCTTACTGAATATCAGGTCCCTTTCTACAAAATCACTTTTTGTAAATGATTTGGTTAATGATCATAACCTAGATTTGCTCTGTTTGACAGAAACATGGCTAAAACCAGATGAATACATTACTTTAAATGAGTCCACCCCCCAAGATTACAGCTATAAAAATGAGCCACGTCCAAAAGGCAAAGGGGGAGGTGTTGCTACAATTTATAGCAATATTCTCAGTATTTCTCAGAGGGCAGGCTTTAAATATAACTCATTTGAAGTTATGGTGCTGAGTATAACATTATCTAGAGAAACACGTTCGTGATAAATCCCCTGTGATGTTTGTATTGGCTAATGTATACAGGCCACCAGGGCACCATACAGACTTTATTAAAGAATTTGCTGATTTTCTATCGGAGTTAGTACTGGCTGCAGATAAAGTCTTAATTGTTGGCGATTTTAATATCCATGTCGATAATGAAAAAGATGCATTAGGATCAGCATTCCTAGACAGTCTGAACTCTATTGGGGTTAGACAACACGTTTCAGGACCTACTCATTGTCGAAATCATACTCTAGATTTAATACTGTCACATGGAATTGATGTTAGTGGTGTTGAAATTCTGCAGCAAAGCGATGATATCTCAGATCATTATCTAGTCTTGTGTAAACTCCATATAGCTAAAACTGTAAATTCTACTCCTTGTTACAAGTATGGTAGAACCATCACTTCTAGCACAAAAGATTGCTTTGTAAGTAATCTTCCTGATTTATCTCAATTCCTCAGCATATCCAACAGCTCAGAACAGCTTGATGATGTAACAGAGACTATGGACTCTCTCTTTTCCAGCACTTTAGATACAGTTGCTCCTTTACGCTTAAGGAAGATTAAGGAAAAGAGTCCAACACCGTGTTATAATGAGCACACTCGCACTCTAAAGAGAGCAGCCCGGAAAATGGAGCGCAGCTGGAGGAAAACAAAACTAGAGGTATTTCGTATAGCTTGGCGGGAAAGTATCCTATCCTACAAAAAAGCATTAAAAACTGCTAGATCTGATTACTTTTCCGTCTCTTCTAGAAGAAAACAAACATAACCCCCGGTATTTATTCAATACAGTCACTAAATTAACGAAAAATAAAGCATCAACAGGTGTTGGCATTTCCCAAGAGCACAGCAGTAATGATTTTATGAACTACTTTACTTCCAAGATCGATACTATCAGAGATAAAATTGTAACCATGCAGCCGTCAGCTACAGTGTCGCATCAAATAGTGCACCATAGATCCCCCGAGGAACAATTCCACTCATTCTCTACTATAGGAGAGGAAGAATTGTATAAACTTGTTAAATCATCTAAACCAACAACATGTATGTTAGACCCTATTCCATCTAAACTAATAAAAGAGCTGCTTCCAGAAGTCATAGATCCTCTTTTGGCTATTATTAATTCATCATTGTCATTAGGATATGTCCCCAAAACCTTCAAATTGGCTGTTATTAAGCCTCTCATTAAAAAACCACAACTTGACCCCAAAGATCTAGTTAATTACAGACCGATCTCAAATCTTCCTTTTCTGTCAAAGATACTAGAAAAGGTAGTATCCTCACAATTATATTCCTTCTTAGAGAAAAATTATATCTGTGAGGATTTCCTCAGGATTTAGACCGTATCATAGTACTGAGACTGCTCTCATTAGAGTTACTAATGATCTGCTTCTATCATCTGATCGTGGTTGTATCTCTTTATTAGTTCTACTGGATCTTAGCGCTGCGTTCGACACCATCGACCACAACATTCTTTTAAATAGACTAGAAAGCTTTGTTGGCATTAGTGGAAGTGCCTTAGCATGGTTCAAATCGTACTTATCTGACCGCCATCAGTTCGTAGCAGTGAATGACGAGGTATCATATCGATCACAAGTGCAGTATGGAGTACCTCAAGGCTCAGTACTAGGGCCGTTACTTTTCACGCTTTACATGTAACATGGTGTTAGCTTTCACTGTTATGCTGATGATACTCAGCTCTATATTTCTTCACGGCCCGGTGAAACACACCAAATTGAGAAACTAACGGAATGCATAGTCGATATAAAAAACTGGATGACGAGTAATTTCCTACTGCTAAATTCTGAAAAAACAGAGGTGTTAATTTTCAGACCTAAAAACCCCACATGTAATAACTTTGAACACTATCTAACACTTGATGGCTGCTCTGTCAATTCTTCTTCTTCATCAGTCAGGAACCTAGGTGTGCTGTTTGATAGCAATCTTTCTATTGAAAGCCATGTTTCTAGCATCTGTAAAACTGCGTTCTTCCATCTCAAAAACATATCCAAACTGCGACCTATGCTCTCAACGTCAAATGCAGAAATATTAATTCATGCATTTATGACCTCAAGGTTAGATTATTGTAATGCTTTACTGGGTGGTTGCTCTGCACGTTTAATAAACAAACTACAGTTAGTCCAAAATGCAGCAGCTAGAGTTCTTACTAGAACCAGGAAGTATGACCACATTAGCCCAGTTCTGTCAACACTGCACTGGCTCCCTACTAAACATCGTATAGATTTTAAAATCTTGTTAATGACTTATAAAGCCCTGAATGGTTTAGCTCCTCAGTACTTGAGTGAGCTCTTATCGCATTATAGTCCTCCACGGCCGCTGCGTTCTCAAAACTCTGGCCGTTTGATAATACCTAGAATATCAAAATCAACTGCGGGCGGCAGATCGTTTTCCTTTTTAGCACCAAAACTCTGGAACAATCTACACTCTGTCAGATTAAATCTAGATTAAAGACCCACCTCTTTAACCTGACATACACCTAACACACTACTACACTTCTATTATTCAAATCCGTTAAAGGATTGTTAGGCTGCATTAATTAGATCAACCGGAACCGGGAACACTTCCCATAACACACGATGTACTCGTTACATCGTAAGAAGACTGGCATCTACGCTAATAGTTGTTTCTTTCTTATTCTGTTTCTCAGTCCGTGTCCGGATCAGATGGTGGATCGGCGCCGGGAGATGATGTCTGCGGCCCTGATCGTCAGCGATGAGCCCCAGAGACATATCCCCAGTGAAGACCTCGACTAAAATACAATAAAACTAAAAATAAAACAAATAATTAAAAATATAATAATAAAATGCCTAACTACATAATACTATTATTGTTAGAAATTGCAACAATATAAAAATAGAAATATAATACATTTATACATTTAAAAATGTAATTAAAACAATAAGTAAACAATGAATAAACAATAATATCCTGGCCAGAGGAGAACTGCCCCCCCCCCGACTGAGCCTGGTTTCTCCCAAGGTTTTTTTCTCCATTCTGTCACAGAGGGAGTTTTGGTTCCTTGCCGCTGTCGCCTCTGGCTTGCTCAGTTGGGGACACTTAATTTCTAGCGATTATCGTAAATTTGATTTCACAGATACTATTTAAACTAAACTTAGCTAGACAAAGACATCTCCGAATTCAATAATGAAATGCCCTTAACTGAAAAATGAGTGTTTAATCTTATTATTATACATTACTGACACTCTATCCTCCAACTTGATACTGTTAAGTGCTTTGACACAATCTGTATTGTTAAAAGCGCTATATAAATAAAGGTGACTTGACTTGCTGTCAGATAACGTGTCGGGTGTTCTGTTAATTACTGCAAGTGTTGGATGATCATTTCACCAGCCAGGAAAGGTGAACGAAAATGCCTCTCTGTGATGTTTACCACAAGGCATCACTTACTTTATTGTACTATTGAATAAAATATTAGTTAAATATCAAAGAAAGAAACAATTAATAGCCATAATATGGACTTTTGTAAATGCTGTTAATACTGTGATACTCAGATACTGTTATTTCCTTCTCACATTGCTGATTTCACCATTAACTCTTCACCTGAACAGTTTATGTTGCTGTATATGGTATCATAGTAATCACATTTTCTGTGTTATCATGTTTGTTTCAGGAGATATGACACAAAATACATCATTTGGTTATGGCGGAAAGTAAAATGGTCGCCATGGCAACCACGAGGTGTTTTTGCAATGGCTCCAATTCTGAAAATGTTTAGGGCCGCAAACTATGCAAGTGTACAAAGTTACATGCTTTTATGAAAAAGTGAACATATCACCTCAAATTTTGCACATATCACCTGGACATGTTTCCTAGCCGCAAATATTTTGATCACCTCTCAAAAGAATAAAACAAAGGTATTTCTGAACAAAATGCAAGTTTTGGCCATTTGCAATCCATATTAAACACCCGCGGCAATATTTCAATCATAAACAGTGCTGAATACTGAATTTCGCCTTTTAATATCTGCGTTTTACTACATTATTACTTCTTGATGCAATCTGCGTAAAAATAGCTGGCAGTGGAGCAAAGCTTCGTTTTGCCCTCCAGGTGGGCGTTCCTATAAGGGTGTGATGTCACGTGAAAACCATAAATTCTTTCCACACTGAGGACAACTGAGGGCTCACAGAGCCGGAAACACCTGCCCACTATACAAACATTAGATCATGTTACAGCAAACAAAGTTAGACCATTTAAATTCAAGCTGTATTTTCTCACTAAGATCAGTATAAGATAAAAAAAAAAACTGTATTGAGCAGCACTTCTCATTCATTACAAGTTGGATTCAAACAAGCTGAGTGAAAGATGACAAAAGATGTTCAAATAACTGCTGTTAAAAATACTACTGTGCATCATTTAGACCTTGATCCAAAGAAGCTGAGACAGTATTTCCGCTGTCAGTTACAAAACAGGATGCACAAGGGCACATGATGACTAAAAAAAACAAATGGAGACTGGAAAAAGATTGTCTGGTCTGACAAGTCTGCTGTGACATCGACTCTGTAATGTAGGGATACATTTGTGCCACTCAGACATTTGAGAAATCAATAAAATAGGAAATAAATCAATTAAGCAATAAACTGTCAAAAAAATTAAAAAAATTTAATTATCATAATAAATTACTACCCATTCAAAATTTTCTACATCAACAATTATACTGAACATTTTATTATGCCTAAATTTGATCCTTTACTAAAAAAAATTTAAAAGTAATTTAACACCTGAATGTTTAAACATTTAATCGATGACTGTTTAATTGATTTATCCATTTCTCAATTGTTTTATTGATTTCTCACTGTAATGGCTGAATTTTCAAGTGATTATTGTTTCATGTCACTTCAGCATTAATTCTTCTAGCTGGTAAAGATCTGGTGAAGGTTTCAGGATGGAATAGTTTAGGACAATGTACTGCATCTGCGTACTTCTTATAACTGTAAGATAGGAATAAAATGTGACTTTAGTAATCAAGATATTAGTGCAGCAATGCGCTAGTACTAAATTTTATTTGACATGCATAACGGTCCAATCCCCATAGAGCTCTGTCCCCCTGAGGACAAGCTTCCTCATCCTCTCTGCCAAATGTACGGTGACCGGGAGGGGCCGTCTTCGGTTCACTTAGTTTTGTCGTGGCCACAAGATATTAATTCGTGGGAACGTCATATTATGACGTGGCCACAAGATCGTTTTGTCAAGGGAACAACCATAGATACTGTATGTATACGTCTATGGGAACAACATCCATTTCTCGTGGCCACGAGTTTAATGTGTAAACAAACCCACGTGACCATAGCAACCCGGGATTATCAGAGATGGATTCATTAATATTTTATTTTGAATTAAGAAATTATTATATTAATTATTATAGAACTTATTACATAATTAAATGATTATATTGACCCTAGGCTACCGGACTGTAGGCAATTGCACGCGATGTAACCAGCATTCAAATTAAGTTTATCATAAATAGGCTAAATGTTAAATAAAGTACATAAAATAAAATAGACCTACAAGAAAACATTTTTATCCATCCAGCAGTCTTGCTAGCTGTGTGTGTCCATTAACTGATCGTCTTTTTCCCTAATATTTGTATATTATTATTAGCTATTATTATTATCATCATCAATATTATTATTATTATTATTATTATTATTATTAACCTATTATTATATTTTTATATTTGTCTTTTCCCTTCATTTCGATCTCTTTACATAACGTTCTGACCAGTTTTGTAAATAAGCCTACTGTAAATGCTCGACATAAAGCTTTGATTATGCTGACTGGAAATTATATTTTTTTCAACATAACATCTCGAGGCCACGACATAAGGATGTCGTTACCTCGACAAAACGATCTCGTGGCCACGACATAGTGGGCCTCATTTATCAATCTAACGTAGAAACGAGCGCAGATCCGAGCGCACAAATCAACTTACGACAGAGCTCACGTGTGATTTATGAAACATTCGTATGCCGCCAATCCCATCGTACGAAAGATCGTACGTTGATAAATGTGGCGGCTGAAAACAATCGTCATTTGAATATTACGCCCCTAAAAACACCCCGGTTTAGAAGCCTCGCCCCTAAAGTTTACGACACGGAGAAACATAACCCGACCAAAAAGAGGAAGTAATCTCATGAAAGAGAAATTGATCTTACTCCAAAAACACCGTTTAACCTTATAATTGCAAACAATGGCATTCATTTATATGTATATTAAATACCAGTAGGCTAAATATAACGAAAAATTTATAAATATTATAAACACTATATAGATTATTTAGTTCTCCTTAATCCACAACAAACCCTTTAAATTTAACGGTATTACAAAACAAGAATGAAAAAATTAGTAGCTATAAAATTTTATATTAAACTATGAAGTAATACACAAATTAGTCTATTGGCATTCATTATAAACAGAATAGGCTACAACGTCAAGCTAAAATGAATTAATTAAAGCGAAACTAAATGGTATTGGGCTCACAAGCCTCTCTCATTCGACATCCAAATGTTTCCATTTTTGCCATGTAACATTTGGTTGCTAAACTATTATCTATGATGTAAACAGGGCTTTGTACTTCACTTGAGTTACAATATTCATGTAAAATATCACCCTTCACATGCGCAATAAATGTTTGTTTCGGTGCTGCACGCTGATTTTACAGTGGACCTTGTAAATTGTGCAGTGTAATTTATGTTTGGTTGACTGCATTTTAGTTTGATTAATGGCTGAAATGTCAAGTTAGTAACGCTGAAATGTTGTGTGTGTACATGTGAGGCACCTGCGTGATCACCCCATCAGTTAAAATAAATAAAAGTTATAGAAAACAAATAAAATGCATTAAGAGTGTCACAAAAACGAAAGTGGCCTATACTTGTCGCACTGTTTTTTTTTTATTTTGTTAATCTGTTAATTAAGAGAAATATATTTCGTGTAGCCCTATTTATTTTATTAATTTTATAATTTCTGTTTTTCTCGATTCACAGAAGCGCTGCAGGTGCGTGATACAACGATGTGTGATTCCTCACGGTCTGTTGTTTATGCTGCTATTTGCGCATAAAGCTAAAGCCCTGAAAGAAAGAAAAAAAAAAAAGCTTTGTTTGTCGGTTTAGGAAAATAATCTAAATGAACAAAATGCTGTCATTATACAATTCTCTATGCTGCACGCAAGTTCAGGCTGACTCAAAAACTTGCGTACACGAGCTCAGACCTGACGTGAGATTTGATCGTAGCCACCGCTCACGTCCATATTGATAAATTCCAAGTTTTGCGTAGAAACGACCGTACGCCCAAATTTCGGTCGTACGTTCGTTTCGTAAATGAGGCCCAGTATCACATTCCCACGAGTTAATATGATGTTCCCACGAATTAATATCTCGTGGCCACGACAAAACTAAGTGAACCGAAGACGGCCCCTCCCAGTCACCGTACAAATGATCTCATCTGTACAATAATGTCTCTTTCACTCCTCTTACATTTACTGAATCACTCAGTTTGGATTATCAACTATGTAGCATTATTAAGCTTCGATCCACTGTGTGATATCTTGCTGGGGAAGAAAAATAAGTTTTTTTTAAGAGGATAACACGAAAATGATTTGTATGAGAAATAAGGTGTGAACTGTGAGGAGGAGGACGTAAACAACACTGTGAGAAAGACCCAGAACAGCGGGAGTATTGTTATAACACAAACAAAGTAAAACAAAAGTGGTGGATGGGATGGGAAGTGAACAGCATGAGCAGCAGAACGAGGACAATCAGCCCTTAGAAACTCAGAGCCCTTAGCAACCCGCTCTCAAAGGAGTAGATAATCAGTGTAATGGTTAACCCATTCAATGCAAACATGTTCAAATGTCAACAAGAATACCAGGAACATGATAATGGACCATGAACAATAAAAATTAACTCCTCTGAAACAAGCCACGGTGCATTTATTTGTTAACCACGTTTAACTATTTTAAACCATCCAACAAACTCTTTCCTATTTACCCCTATTTTAAGGAATGGGTCATGGGCTTAGGGTCATTGTCTTGTTGGAAGGTAAACCTTCGGCCCAGTCTGAGGTCCTGAGCACTCTGGAGAAGGTTTTCGTCCAGGACGTCCCTGTACTTGGCCGCATTCATCTTTCCCTCAATTGCAACCAGTCGTCCTGTCCCTGCAGCTGAAAATCACCCCCACAGCATGATGCTGCCACCACCATGCTTCACTGTTGGGACTGTATTGGACAGGTGATGAGCAGTGCCTGGTTTTCTCCACACATACCGCTTAGAATTAAGGCCAAAAAGTTCTATCTTGGTCTCATCAGGCCAGAGAATCCTTCAGGTGTTTTTTAGCAAACTCCATGCGGGCTTTCATGTGTCTTGCACTGAGGAGAGGCTTCCGTCGGGCCACTCTGTCATAAAGCCCCGACTGGTGGAGGGCTGCAGTGATGGTTGACTTTCTACAACTTTCTCCCATCTCCCGAATGCATCTCTGGAGCTCAGCCACAGTGATCTTTGGGTTCTTCTTTACCTCTCTCACCAAGGCTCTTCTCCCCCGATAGCTCAGTTTGGCCGGACGGCCAGCTCTAGGAAGGGTTCTGGTCGTCCCAAACGTCTTCCATTTAAGGATTATGGAGGCCACTGTGCTCTTAGGAACTTTAAGTGCAGCAGAATTTTTTTTGTAACCTTGGCCAGATCTGTGCCTTGCCACAATTCTGTCTCTGAGCTCTTCAGGCAGTTCCTTTGACCTCATGATTCTCATTTGCTCTGACATGCACTGTGAGCTGTAAGGTCTTATATAGACAGGTGTGTGGCTTTCCTAATCAAGTCCAATCAGTATAATCAAACACAGCTGGACTCAAATGAAGGTATAGAACCATCTCAAGGATGATCAGAAGAAATGGACAGCACCTGAGTTAAATATATGAGTGTCACAGCAAAGGGTCTGAATACTTAGGACCATGTGATATTTCAGTTTTTCTTTTTTAATAAATCTGCAAAAATGTCAACAATTCTGTATTTTTCTGTCAATATGGGGTGCTGTGTGTACATTAATGAGGAAAAAAATGAACTTAAATGATTTTAGCAAATGGCTGCAATATAATAAAGAGTGAAAAATTTAAGGGGGTCTGAATACTTTCCGTACCCACTGTATGTATACGTCTATGGGAACAACATCCATTTCTCGTGGCCACGAGTTTAATGTGTAAACAAACCCACGTGACCATAGCAACCCGGATTATCAGAGATGGATTCATTAATATTTTATTTTGAATTAAGAAATTATTATATTAATTATTATAGAACTTATTACATAATTAAATTATTATATTGACCACAGGCTACCGGACTGTAGGCAATTGCACGCGATGTAACCAGCATTCAAATTAAGTTTATCATAAATAGGTTAAATGTTATATAAAGTACATAAAATAAAATAGACCTACAAGAAAATATTGTTATCCATCCAGCAGTCTTGCTAGCTGTGTGTGTCCATTAACTGATCGTCTTTTTCCGTAAAATTTGTATATTATTATTAGCTATTATTATTATTATTATCATCATCAATATTATTATTATTATTAACCTATTATTATATTTTTATATTTGTCTTTTCCCTTCATTTCGATCTCTTTACATAACGTTCTGACCAGTTTTGTAAATAAGCCTACTGTAAATGCTCGACATAAAGCTTTGATTATGCTGACTGGAAATTATATTTTTTTCAACATAACATCTCGAGGCCACGACATAAGGATGTCGTTACCTCGACAAAACGATCTCGTGGCCACGACATAATATCACATTCCCACGAGTTAATATGATGTTCCCACTAATTAATATCTCGTGGCCACGACAAAACTAAGTGAACCGAACATGGCCCCTCCCAGTCACCGTACAAATGATCTCATCTGTACAATAATGTCTCTTTCACTCCTCTTACATTTACTGAATCACTCAGTTTGGATTATCAACTATGTAGCATTATTAAGCTTCGATCCACTGTGTGATATCTTGCTGGGGAAGAAAAATATGTTTTTTTTAAGAGGATAACACGAAAATGATTTGTATGAGAAATAAGGAGTGAACTGTGAGGAGGAGGACGTAAACAACACTGTGAGAAATACCCAGAACAGCAGGAGTATTGTTATAACACAAACCAAGTAAAACAAAAGTGGTGGATGGGATGGGAAGTGAACAGCATGAGCAGCAGAGCGAGGACAATCAGCCCTTAGAAACTCAGAGCCCTTAGCACCCGCTCTCAAAGGAGTAGATAATCAGTGTAATGGTTAACCCATTCAATGCAAACATGTTCAAATGTCAACAAGAATACCAGGAACATAATAATGGACCATGAACAATAAAAATGAACTCCTCTGAAACAAGCCACGGTGCATTTATTTGTTAACCACGTTTAACTATTTTAAACCATCCAACAAACTCTTTCCTATTTACCCCTATTTTAAGGAATGGGCTGATTTCAGTCCTGCAGTGTTTGAGTTTAACACAACTCTACTGCACTGTCACAGACAAAACAGAAAACGCAGTAGTGGTGTTTTCGTTCTTGAATGAATCAGTGTTGTGAAAAAAAAGGTTACTTGAATAATTCAATGACTTAAGGTCTGTTAACACCATAGACGATAACTATCAAGTGTTAATAATTTCTTTAATTCTATGAGAATAGCACAGTCCACACCACAGCTATAACAATAATGAGACGGAGGGAAAATATCATTGGAATTAGCCTACTTTACAAACTATTTTTTTCAACTGATCAAAAGATTGACAGCCATTTTATAACCCACTCGACTTTAAATAGCGTACGCCGTTACAAATGACAAATGGATGCTAATATAGTTTTAGTTATTTCTTGGTGAGAATGGTCCCTCTGTTGCCACCTACAGGCATAATGAAATAACCTGCAGAAGAGTCACTAAAAATCCCTATCACAGAATATTGTTTGTGTGGTTTAGTTTTTATATCCCTTGTCACTGTCCATTAGGTATTTTTCCCAAAAATACCACCTCACTGTTTTGCAATCCTGAAAACAGACAAGATGACTGGAAAAAACCTGGGGGGGGGGGGTCATACTGTGCTTACTGCTTTGTTTCACTGAAAGGAAAATAATACTGACACATGCTGTTCAAGAAGGAAAGCTGAGCTTTGACCGGATGAAAACTTTCCCATACCAAGAGAGCGTTAAACATTACCGAGATAAACCCACCCAGAAGAGTTTGATTAGATTTTCTTACTCTACACAAGAACATATTGAATCATGGTTTAGCAATGCTGTTCAGATATTAATTCAAAATCTCTATATTAACTTTCTAACGTTAAACCCTAGCTTAAACAAACGTTTTTCAGAGAAGCCAGACCAAGAGTGTAATTAATGCCTCCTCACAAACTCTGATCACGTGATTTGAACTCCAGCCTCGATTACATGATAAGGCCATTCAGCAGTGTCCTGCATTGTAACAATATATTATTCAACTGTTTTAAACATTTTTATCCTCATTTGACATCAGCATATAGGTTATGCTAAACCTGACAACTGAAAAAAAGGCTATATGAATTTCAGAATGTCTTAGTATTTGGTTTGTTGCTCTTTTGTTTTATTGACAACAACATGTATTTACCTGTATGATTGGAGAACTGCACAGAATTGATAGTGTCGACTTCAAAGCCCAGCACCTAGCAGTGACACACAAGTTAAACATAAATTCATACTGACATGCATCGTAGAGGGGAAGCTACCGTTAATATTTTGTAAGGGCTCAGGAAGCAGATTTTGAGGATGCAGCTTGTAAAGCAGTCGAGTGTGCTTTGCATCACAACTAACGTTATGTTAAAACTTTAAATGACTGTGCAGGCATCTAATGTACTGCAAAAGCTACTTAATCTTACCTGTAAAGGAAAAGAAGCAGATTTGTTTCCCACATATCCTCTGACTACATGACTCTGAACTGACAGAACTCTGCAGTCCATACTTAAGACGCGCGCTTAAAGCAAAACTACAAGACTTTAATGTTCTCGTTAAAATGTCGCACCAGGCTAAAAGACAACGATCAGTCGTAGAAGATAAAATAAAAACACACTTCAGTAATGAAAGACATTCAACAGTTGCCCCTGCACAGAACATGGATGGGTTCGGGTGAGGTTGTTTTTTTTCTTCAGGCGTTTGCAAGGACACCTAAGTGCTCGCAGCGTGTTAACAAGAATTGACCAATCACGTGAAAGAAGGATTGTTTTCGAGATCAAAGCGAGGCTGGTTAATGTTGATGTATAATTAAAGTACTGCTTTTAAAGTTTTAATAAAGTTACATGTGCAAGGTACTTTGCAATGACGTTTCTATGACCACATTGTATGGACTAAATAAACGTCAGAACATATCTAATAAATGAAATATAGCTGTTTGTAATGTTTTTAAGGACAGTGTTATTTGAGTCATGGTTGCCCAGAATTATAAATATATGAATCAGCATACTAGTTCTCAGGATTGTGAATTTGAAATGTGTTTGTTACATCCCAAAGGAAGAGAATTTACTGAATTATGTAAGATAAATTCAAGACAATCATATGTTTTGTTTTGTTGTTTTTATCAAAAACGTTTATAGATTTTAGTCTGTTGTAGAATAAACCACATTTGAAAATAACAAAATGTAATTCATTAAGTTTCACTACAAGTTAATATTTTTTATGAAACAATTACAACATATAACTTAAAAGTCACAGAATAGAGCTGTTCAGTCATGAATCATGATGTTCATTTTGAAGACAGACCTGTATGTTCTTTCTGAAATTTCCTGTGGAATTATAGAATAACCCGTTTTTGAATTATGGGCAGTTTATAAACATATTTACAATTTAGATGCAATGAAAATTTACCCAATCTATTTCAAAAGGCACGTTATAGATCAGGGGTTCTCAACGCCAGCCCTCAGGGTCTTTCCTGCAGAGTTTAGCTACAACCTCGGTCAAACTCAAAGGTCTTGATTAGCCTGTTTAGATGAGTTTGATTAGGACTGGAAACTCTGCAGGATTTATTATGCTTTATTTCTTTTCCAACAATCCATCTCATCCGTTTCAGATGAATGTCACAATATGGAAGAAAAGATCTGTTGCTACAGCCGCTTCAACGCAACTTTAAATACAACTCCAGCAATGTTAACCAAGAACCACAGAACTTTTGTACCCATAAATCCACATCTGCTTTTCTTAAAAAATAAAACAACAGCAGGAAGGTATGGTAATGCTAATTTGCTTCTAAGTTTTTAAAACTTAAAAGTTTTCCATGATGAAAGCAAATTGTCAATGCTAATGTTGAGGGAACCTAAGATATGAGGCATATCTTTTTCTTTATAATGATTTAGACATTGTGTGCTTTTAGAGAACAAAGAGCACATGCGTCAGACCTCCAGTTCATAAACAAAGAAACTGACCAACTTATCACCAAAAGGTATAATAAAAAGTATTTTTTCTTATAATTGAGAAATATAAACTCTTCTGACTTATTTCTCAAAATGATGAGAAAGTAAGAATTCTGGGGGGAATTTTTTTTTCTTTTTTATTCTGTGGCAGAAACAAGCTTCCAATTGTTCATACACTTGAGATAAAATAATTATCTCCATGCTAACCTTTGCTGAACAGTGAATGTATACAATACTAGCAGGCAACAACAGTAAGCTAGTTGTACTATTAGTAGTAGTGCATTATTTGTTGTAAGTGAACAGAAACAGAGTTTCTCACTGCTGTGAGGTCAAATAAATAAGGGCAAACGAATCAATGACTGAAACGGAAGCAAATTAAGGCCCTTAAATAATTCAAACACTTCCCACACATTCACTTGTGTCATTACCTTTGAATGTGCATGAGTGAGGAGATACTGTATCACTTAAATGATAAGATTTTATTATGTTGTCATATACACAAATTAAAAAGTATATCTGCGTGGGTTCTTTCCTCTGTGCAACTGCTCTGAATGTTCATTTAGTAGAGGTATCAGTACAGAAGATGTATTTATGAAGGATGGAGATAGGATGAGTGGAGGCACACTGTCCCTGTGAAGTCTGTTTACACTGAGTGGAGGACATTATGTTCATTTATCTTCAATATATCAGCAGTCAGTTGCAGCACTGGTGATTCAGGAAGGAAACTGTGGGCCTCAGAGAAGGTTTTACAGGTGTCAGTGCAGTCACAACCTGACAGCATGTCAAAGTGCTTCACCTGGAGGCCATATTGGTATTTGTGAACCTGATGCCTCTGTCATGGATTTTCACTGGATGCTTTTATGCTTTATATCAGTTATGTTGTCATTTTGTGTAAGCTGTAACTGCACAGATGAAGAAACTGAGTCCTCAGGAGACCAGGCCAGCCGCTTGAGACACATGTGGCAGCTCTCAATGAGGGATGCAAAGATAAGAGAGCAAGGTAAGGTCTAATCTGTACCAGCTTATTTATTATTATTATTATGTTAATCCAAATATATACATAGAAAGAAGAAATAGAAAGAAATGCAAAATGAAATTACGTCAATTTTTTTTTTTTTTTTTTGTAAATTCAGGGTACAGTTTTTACCTATAATAGATATCACCGTATTTCCCAAGTTGCTTAATCACAGCACATTAAGACAATTGTTTTGTATTGCAAATTTTCAGAAATATTGTTTAAATATGCAAATGAGGCATTTTAAGACAGTTGCCATTTTGCTGACTGTGTATTTATGTAATGATTGTAAATATGAATTTGGACTAAAACTGTTTAAGAGCCTTCTTAAAAAGTGATACATGCTGTTTTGTGAATTTAGTCATGGCAAAAGATGCTGCACTTTAATGTCCTTTTATTGTGACTGTATTCAAAATATAGCACAGCATCTCATACATTAGTGCCTGAATAGATCAGTGGTTCTTCTGCAGCAGACCTCTAAAAGGGGCCTTAAAATTATTAAAATTAGGACAAAATATTAAAAAAAGTCATGATATGTAAAAAAAACATGACATTTCCTATTTACATTCACCCTCTCAACAACTGTTTTGAAAGACCAATATACTGTAAATGAGAAACCTCTAAAGGTTACTTTTTAAAATTGGATATACATTTTTATAGTTATGCCGAGCTCTAAAATAGTTTATTAGACTACAGGATATCTTTTAAAATCCTTATCATTAATCTTTAGCCATCAAATCACAAACAACTGGAAAAGTCATGGGGCCTTGCAGTCAAAAAGGCTGAGAATGACTGCAGTGGATATTTCTTTGTGTCACATGACGCTGTATTTTTTGTCATAAATATTGTGTGTAAGTGGATTTGGAAAATATCCCAGTACTTGATGAATTTTTAATACTATTAGCAGACTAATAGTAGGCCATCATTATCATACCTTTTGTCATAACCTTTAACAGAGAGCTGCACAGATGACATATGTGGTTTGACAGCTGAACGAACGACAGCTGTCTGTCTGCTAGACTGTCTATATATAACTGTCGCTTAAAAACAGAATGAATGTACCAGCACACTGTTTGAAATACTATCTTACTTCTGACTGAATACTGTATAGTACACAATGTATTTTTTTAAGTAGGACCATATGCTACATTGTTGCACATTTGCGAAAAGTCACAGTAGGTCATCCAAGTATAAAATGCATACATAAATTCTCATACTCTGCATATGCATGCTTACATTTTTGAGTAAGCAATTACCTAGTAATCATTGAAAAGTGATTTTTTTTAGAGTATGAATGTGTGTAGTTTGATTATAATCTGGATGTACTACATCTGCCATGCTGTCATTGTCATGTGACCTACCAGCAATAGTTGTGTTGCTTCACTACGTCATACTTTTTATGGAAGTATGCGATTTCAGATTCAGCACCCCCCCCCCCCTTTATTTATTTTACCAAAATCTTACCATCTAACTGTACATTTTATAGTTCAACATTTATTAGATGTTGTTATTTTTGCTTTTTGAATACCCAACAGCCCCAGAGGAGTCTAATCCAGCTCAACATCAGCTCCTGTACTGTCGTGTTGGGATTGGTTTCCACCTACAGATTGTGACGAATGGCAGCGTGTGGGGCGTTCACGAGCCTTCTGAGTACAGTATGATTTATTTTACCTAACCTTCATTAATATAGAGAAAAGTATCTCAGTAACACATTTACACATATTAAACTGTCAGAATAGTCTACACACAGATTTATCTTCTTTATATTGTTCCCATTTTTTAATTTCTATTTAATGAGTTTTTCTTTATTCTCTTTTTGTCTTTAAGGCTTGCTGAGGGTGTTTGCTGTCAGGCCGGGCATAGTGGGTATCCGTGGTGTGAAGAGTGAACGATATTTGTGCATGAATCAAGAAGGAATTGCACATGGAATGGTGAGAAAGGTCATCTGTTACACAAGACATATGAAACTCAATGGCAAAACATCACATTTCTCAAAATCACCTTTAACTCCGTAAAGCCTGATATATGAAAACAGTCAAAAAATCTAATGTTTTGTAATGTATTGAACCTTTAGACAAAATATAAAAGAACACTTTCTGAATATGTCTGAATATGTGTTTTGTGTCATATGTGATACATCAGGATTTTATGGCTTATGTAGAATGATATAGAGGCCCAAACTGAGATAATATATATATGTGACATAATGACATCATTATCACATGGCGCAGCTGATTGGTTCTTTTTATATCAGCAGCCAATGAGCTCGCTGCTCAAAACTCAAATACATGGCTAGTGCTTGCTTTAGCAGTTGCAGAGCGCTTCAGAAACCCTCCACCTTCCCCAGCTCCACCTGTATAGATCTGCTACGAGGTGATTCATGTATGCTATGGGGGTTATTTCATATGTGCAGCAGCAGTATTTCTTACATGCTCACAGCAGCATGTTGTGGATGTATTGGCAGTAGCAAGTCGGTACTTTCTCTGCAGCAGCAGCAGCGTAGCAGATCTATTCCATCAAGACTAAACACATTAACATTGTCATGTACACTGAAAAAAATTATTCATTGAATTTACTATTTTTTTTAAGGTAAGTGGTTGCTAACAATTTATTTTAGCTACATTTAAATAACAAAATGTTGAAAGTTAGTCAACTAAATTTGTTTATTTAAATGTAGCTAAAATAAATAGATTGCAACCACTTTCCTTAAAAAATTTAGTAAATTCAATATATATATTTTTTTTCAGTGTACATTACCATGCCAATCCCTCCGAGAGTTGTCATGACAGAAATATATACATGCATTTTGGTGCAGATATTGTTATTTATATAGCCAAAAAGTAAGATGAAATTCTGATAGCTTGTAATGTAAATCAATTAGATATTTATAACAGTATAGCAGACTACTGACAGCACACACAATGTATATTGCTTCCCAAACCTGTCCTGGAGGACCCCCTGCTCTGCACATTTTGTATGTCTCCCTAATCAGACACAACCAATTTAGTTCTTGCAGTCTCTACTAACGAGCTGATGAGTTGAATCAGGTGTGTTAGATTAGGGAGACATACAAAATGTGCAGGGCAGGGGGTCCTCCAGGACAGGTTTGGGAAGCACTATTAGTTGTCACTCTGCATCTCCCAATAATATGTCTTAGTAAGATAATATTTCAGGGCAAAATATATAATGCAATGCAGCTTTCCTGTAGCTCAAGTGGTAGAGCATGGCACTAGCAACACCAAGATCATGGGTTCGATTCCCAGGGAAAGCAAGAACTGATCAAATGTAAAATTGTAACTTGAATGCAATGTAAGTCGCTTTGGATAAAAGCGTCTGCTAAATGCATTAATGTAAATGTAAATGCAATGCAATACGATGATAATTGAGAGATGAACAAAAAGCATTCCTCAAAAGCTTGCTGTATCATAACGATGTATGGATAATCAAGTAAAGTTGCTTCAGTCCAGTAAATGTTCATCTTGAAATATAACTAACATTATATAAGCTATTCTCATGTTAATTTATATAAATAAAAATAGTAAAGAGACCGCAAAGAGATATGTGAACCATGAGCTGAAGGTGGACATGTTTACAATTATAGCAAAAGGCCTTTTATTTGCATCAATCAGCCAACAGAAGGCATGTAGTAGATTGTGTGCAAGAGGTTTTTCAGCAGTTTCGATCATGGCTATAATTTAGATGCCTTATAAATTGATGTATCAAATGTGACTCAGTCGGCTTTATAGGGTTAATTATTACGCTTATTTGAAATAATAGCAATTTCAGCTATTTGAAAGGTATAATTATTATTCTTATCAAGTGCATCCTGAAATAATGTTCAATAAATAAAATGTATTTATCAAATGTATCTCTCTTCTTTGTTGTAGACGTTGTTCTCAAATGAATGCCTGTTTAAAGAGCGCATGGAGGAAAACCATTACAACACATACTCCTCCATAAACACTGGGTTTTTCCTGGCTTTGTCCCAAAAAGGGCAGCTGAGGAAAGGCAAGAGGGTGGGCCGCTACCAGACATGCACTCATTTCCTTCCTCGCAAACCCACATCTCATTAAACTAACATTATTCCTAACTTTCCAGCTACTACATGCAGTATCAGCATTTAGACATGAAATATTCAGTGAGTGCTGTAAGCTCATGAATGAGACATGGAAAGAGATGCATATATTGTCTCTCAAATCACCCCTGTGACAGTTCCTATAACAGTGGTTGATGGGGTTCTGACTCATTTCTGGTTAACTATATTCTGTCAACCAGAGCTTTTTCAAAATGTTGCTTCAAGCTTGAAATGTCACAGAACTCTGATGAAGAGTGAATGTAGTCTGTGAATAATGCACAGCTGTCACTTATTTTTGACATATTGTGCACTCTCAGTATATACTGTGTCTCAGATTAACTAGAGCTACTCACTGCATTTTTATCAATTTTGAATGTTTAAATTGATAAATGGCCTATGTTGCATCTTTATCTGTATTTGATATTTTCATAATTTGTCTGTATAATGTGTGTATAATTTAATTGTAAATGGGATCTAAATACATACCAGTGTTATTTTAGTATTATTTATATACTAATATTGTATTTATTAATATTTTTAATTAGGTGTTATTTTTATGATGTCATTATTTTCATTTTTATATATATATTTCTTTAGTTATTTAAGTACTTTAACTTAAATTGTCAACTTAGGCAACAGACAACATTTCTAATTTTCATATACATTTTTTTAAATATACATTATATTTTAAAAAATAACAAATTTCTCTCTCAATCTGTCCAATCAGCTAAGGCCTTTCAATTTTTAAAAAAGGTTTTGTTATACCAACATTTAAATCTTGCCTATTAGCATTGTGCTCAGAATTGCATTTATGGAAATGCAGTCATTTACCACAAACAAATGCTGAAAATAAACCCAGACTTTCCACACTTGCGGTCTTTGACCACTTATTTATATGACATATTTCCAGTATTTGGCCCAAGTGAGGATGAAGATCACAAGTGTGTGTAGAACTTTTCATTACCTGATGAGACACACTTATAGTGTTGTAAAAATGCAAGTGTTTATATAGCTTTACTTTTATTTTAAATTATTTGCATTTTAAAATCAACTTCAAAATGTCTGTTCAGTAGTTTCTATAACATTACACAATTTGATTCGTGGTGCTTCTAATTAAGTGATGAAAAGCAGCTCCAAATGTTGTACAAAATAAATATCACCACTACTCATCTTTGCACCAATAAAACGTGCAACGCATTGTTTTTCTACCAAATTACATGTAATAATATCTAATTAGCATATCAATATTTAACTTACATTGGAAAGGTTTCCGTGACCTCTCAGGAGATCTCTGCAAAAATCTCATGATTTATTCCAAAACTTGATGCATGATGGGATACACTACCTCGAATAGCACTCCGGAGCGTTATTCAAGATGGTGTGGATTTTTTGCTTTGGAGATTTTAAGACCTGGGACAGTCTCGCGCACCTACTTCCTGTCTCGCACACATGCTCTCAAGAGGCCAAGACCACGGCTGCATCCAAAAACTTAGGCAGCTGACTTGCACGAAGGCACCCCATTTTTCAGTTTTCGGATGCAGCCCACAAGTGTGGATATTTGGACAAGGCATACAGTAACCCCATCTTTCGTTCACTTCCTATTCTATGCTTTTCCTGGACTTTGTCTTAGCCAAATGGCCCTGATGTCTCACAATCACGGGCCGGTTCGTCAGTTTTCATTTTATCACAATGAATCATTATAAAGTCTATCTTCATATCTGTCTCCTATTTTTTAAAGGCCCTCCATTCACCTTTGAATTTGATCAGGGCCACAGGCCTCTCTGTAAGCTGAGCTGTATTGAGGGAGACGTTGGGTGATCTGATCCCGTCTCACGATGACACGACTTCTCAGCACTCAAACCGATCAGATGTCCCTCTTTACCTGTCTGTCTCAGTATGTAATAGTGAGAGTTAAGAAGACCAGAGGAGACCCAAAATGAACAGATCAACACAAAGAACAAGTTTCAAGCTAATCAGACAAGATGGACTTTATAACTCTATTAGGTAAATTAGATGTGTGTTGTTTGTTTGGTCCATTATCATAGTGTGCTATACTACAATCTACCTTCCTTACTCTTCTTCTACTTCTTCTGCTGTCTTTCCCCAGTCAAATCTACTGTATATGTTTGGGTGCTGTTAGGATGAGTGTTTGAAGTAAGTCATGGCTAATCCAGAGGAGCTGGAGCCCACAGCAGGTGTAGATGTTGGGGCTGATATAAATGGAGGATCTATTCCCTGTAGAGACACAACACAAGCAGATGGTCAGGTAAGACCGCTGAGCAACTCATTTATGTTTGCATGTACCAGTGAGGCTATAATTATCCTATCAGCCATATGGACTGAAAAAAAAAATGTTTTTTTACTTTTCATTTAGCTAGTGAACTGCTAGTAAATTTCAGAAATTTAAGAAACAGTAATAAACACGTTAAACAAGGCATTTTGAAGTAAAAAAAAAATGGAATAGTATTTTCTTGTAAAATGTACTTCAGTTATCTATTTTACAACTTTGAAAAATCATTTTTACAGTGTAGTATTTGTCACGGTGCACACAGCAGGGGGGAACAAGGACATGCTGACGAGGACTTAAACTCAAATAATAGTCTTTAATAAGACATCAGGGCAAGACAAGGCAAGGCTGACAGACAGGCAACACCGGGGGTAACGAGTAGACCAGACGAAATCTAACATATGGAAAGCATTTTCTTCTCCCTTTTAAAATTTTGTATTTTAGTATTAGCATTTATTTATTTTTTCTTTGATGTCCCATCAGAACAGATCCAAACCACTAGTTGAGAACCATTTACAACACTATTTAATCAGTTAATTGAAATAAAGCTGCAATAAAATTAAATGTAAACATTACATACATTTTTTTTAACTTAAAAACAAATTTGAAATGTTGTCTTGGCTTGAAGTGCTAATATTAATACAACTAGAATAAAAAACAACAACAACAGAAATATATAAAAAAAGACAAAGGCACAAAATGACAAACCAAAAGTATAAAAATAAAAGCTACTTCAAAATATAAATAAATATAATAGTATTTAAATGATAAAACAACAGTGGTTTGGCGTACACTGTTTAAAAAAACAGGACATTATCCATTAATTTTACATTTCCATCAATGATAAAAATGCAACATAAGTTCAAAATAAAACACCTGTACAAAGTTAATTCCTTAATGTTAATACAGTACATATTTTTACATTTTTTTTTGTTTTGTTTTTTAGAATAAAATGAAATACCATCTAAGAAAAATCTGTATAAATGATACTAAAGGAAGAATGCTGGTTCACTTTTGAGTGTTCATGCTTCCACACAGGGTACAACCGATCAGATATATCCTGAGAAAATAGAGGTGGTCTCTGTAACTGAGGATGACATTCCTTCTGTGGATACCCCAACCCTGCTCAAGGCCAGTCCGCTGGACAGTTCAAGTGCCAGTCCTGCACCAGATGACAGCACCGTCAAACCAACCAAAGACCCTTTAACAGAAACCCCTTCAGTCCAGCCCAGCCTTTCAAAGCCAGTTACCAAAGTCCAGCCCTTTGTTACAGGTAACAATATACATCATCAAAATGTGTATTTCATGCTGTACATAGTTTTCTCCTGATATTGACTTGTACAAAATAAAAAAAATAAAAAAACAAGCAACATTAGCACAGTTTATGTGTTTATGGCTGTGTGGCTTTTAATTACATTCATAATTTCTGAATTTTACATGATCCTTCAATAATGCTGTCAGAAGCATTAGTCCAAACTCACCCAAAAACATTTTAGTTGTGCGATAAATCAACACTAATTAAGTTTGTTGCTGTCAAGTATTTGCACTACATAGGCCTAGTAAAATACACAAAGGGATTCTGTATGTTTCTTTAGCTCAACTAGTAACACATGATGCAAACATCAACAAGTACATATCGATAAAATGTATCAAGTGTCTGTTAAATGTATATACTGTATATGAATCTCTCTAATCTCATGCATCTTATCACCTCATGAAACTGATATCAAGAGGATAAAACACTTAGAGGGAGACTGTTTGCACGCAGGATGGAGATACTGATCGGGGCCTGTGTCCTGCTCACCCTCACTATTGTGCTTGGAATTGGATTGGGCGGTGAGTAAATGTCTTTAGGTAGTACTCAATACACCCAGAGATGTACACTAACACTTCATTGGGTTTTGGAAATTAATATTTTACTTGATTAAAAATATATGAGCTCTTCATGAGCGATGTTCCTTGGGTACCTGATTTCATGTGAACTAGTGTTATAGGGGACCATATACCAGACATGTTCACAAGTCTCTGAGGTCCAAGTCCAAGTCAAGTCTCAAGTCTTTGAGGTCAAGTCTAAGTCAAGTCTCAAGTCTTTAAAGCGGAGTCCAAGTCAAGTCTCAAGTCTTTAAAGTGGAGTCCAAGTCACGTCTCAAGTCTTTTTGTGGAGTCCAAGTCACATCTCAAGTCTTTGTTCTATTTATTAGCAACAGTTCTTTCAGCTTGTTATTGAGGCTAAATCAGTTTTGAAATACTGATTTCACGATATGATTTTCTCAACAATGACAAAAAAAACTTGAACAAAATTTAAGACAAATTAGAAATTAAAAGGTGTCCATTTATTAATTGTCAGATAAAATGCAGCACATTTCTTTGTCAAATTGAAATGTCAAACAACAAAACAAAATTTTAAAACAAACCCCAATTAATCAAATTAATTACACAAATTAAATAAATCTCATATAAACAAACTAAGGCTTTGTCTGTGCTCTTTTTCAATTTAAAATTAGAGGAAACCACTGTATTTTAAACACAATCCAAACAAAGAGGCTGCATACAGGTACATCTCATGTAATCATCTCATATTGCCCCATTATTGTGGCTTCAAAGAACAAGAGATACCCAGAATTTATACTGTATGGATGGTCATTTATTGAAACTCAAATGTAAATATTTTGAGATACTGATTTTTGACTTTCATTAGGTGTAAGCTCTAATCATCAAAATTAAAATAAAAAAACTTTTGAAGTGTTTTACTTTACATGTAATGAATCTAAAATATTTGAAAGTTTCAGTTTTTGAAATAAGTTACTAGAAAAAATGAACTTTTTTACCATATTCTAATTTTCTGAGATACCTGTACATCCAGCATGAACAGTTTCTAATCTAAATCGGATTGTATAATTTCGAAATTTGAAGCAAAAACAAAATGGTCTGACTTTAGTTTTGTGAAACTATTCTACATAAACCATCTGTACTAAACAAAACCGCACAGGCTGAATTAATGCAGATTCACTCTCTGCCAGCAGGTGGCGCTTGAACATCAATTAAACATTGTTTCCTTGGTTTCCGCTGTAAACAAAGCAGAGCTGCTGTTATGAACACTAATATGCATTACACGGAGGCAAGATGAAAAGAAAATACCATCTAAACTTTTTTTAAGACAGCCAGTTTCCCTCAGAGATACATTCATATAAACTCCTATACCAAATGACTCGTTTTTTACGAGTCTCACGAGTCACGAGTCCAAGTCAAGTCTCGAGTCAGCTGTTCACGAGTCCGAGTCAAGTCTCGAGTCTTTATTTATGCGACTTAAGTGCGACTCGAGTCCAAGTCTCTGACTCGAGTTTCCATCTCTGCCATATACTTTAGTTTAGATTAGTACTGGGTGGTTTAGTGTTAGGGACCAGAGGGGACTTTGTGACGATTGGAAGTATGGTAAGGTGGGTGGAAGGGAAGCTTTTTCCAAAAAGTCAGTGTAAAACAATATTAAATATGTGTTCTGTGTTTGTCACACCACAGAAAAATGCATTATTAACCACCCAGTCAAATTTGAATGATACAAAAATGCCAAGTAAATGAAATAAGGTATCAAAATCTTAAAAAAACAACAAGAAAACCGGCATTCTCTGCTCTCAAACGCTGGGGGCGTGTCCACTGTCTGCGCTGAAACCACGCCCACTCACGGGAAAGCTGCCACCTCTCAGCTGTCAACTACTGCTACAACCTGAATGGATGACCAAGCTGTTTTGTAAATTATCGCAACCAGGTAATATGCATGTACGTGACGAAGGCATAGCTAGCTAGCAAATTGTACTCTGTAGCTAAAAATGAATGGTAATGACAGTTACTCGCGATGAAGCAGGCGAACCACTGATGCTAATGAGCTCTAGATTTTTTAGTGTTAAGGGTGGGGCAATATTCAGTGGCTCCAGTGCATCATCAAGACATGATTTCAGGCCCACCCAAGAAATCCTGAAAGCAAAAATAGTGAGAAACTGATTAAAGGTGCAGTCAGTGTGTAAATTTTATCAGCATCTAGTGGTGAGGTAGCAAATTGCACACGGAGAAGCTACAGAGGCCGACACAGGATAAAGATGTCATTGTTAAGGAATTATATTTACTTAATTATTCAGTAAACAAATATGTTATTGTGAATATTATTGTTACTTATTTAGCATAGTGTCAGTGTTTTATTCGCAAAAACATCATAGTGACGAAACGCGCTCTGTAGAGCAGTTTGTCAGTTTAGGGTTACTGTAGGGTTACCCCCAACTGCTCCCCGGGCGCCGCAGCATAAAAATGGCTGCCCACTGCTCCGGGTGTGTGTTCACGGCGTGTGTGTATTCACTGCTGTGTGTGTGCACTTTGAATGGGTTAATTGCAGAGCACAAATTCCGAGTATGGGTCACCATACTTGTCACGTCACTAGTAACATGGCGGCACAAAATAGTGACTTCCATGTAAGGGGGCCTGCGGTGTATGTAGATTGAAATGTACCTTTTTCATATTTCCGGCCCTGTCCCAAATGGCACCCTAAACCCTCACGGTCTTCCGTAATGTCGTAATGCCGCTTTGACTGTCGGATAGAAGTCTGCTGTGGAGCTCGCCCCAGTGCAGGCTTGGCAGAAGTGCGCATCGAGGGCGCATAACGGCCACAAAGGGGGCACTAAAATGACGAATGGGACACCCTACGGTCTTGTGGACTTAACGGACACACGCACGTGGCGGCCATTGTAAGTCCTTAAGACTGCAAGTGCACATGAAGTGTTCCATTTGGGACAGGGCCGGAGGCTGTGTTTCTCAGCAGCGGAAGTCGTCATAGTTGGGTAAACTTTGAGAGCAGTGAATAGGAGAGTACCACAAAAATATATTTTTGCATTCTCATTTGCTCAAATAGCAAAAGACAAACTCCACGATAGTATTTTCACGACTTTCAAAAAAAGGAAAAAAATTCAGAGAGACTGATAACGGCAGTCAGAAGAGAGAACGATGTCAAATTTACCGTCCCTACCATAGACGCTGCATTAGAAACACCCTTGCATTAGCATTAACTATTTTTTTTGAAATTTGATACAAAGGTGATATAATGCAAAGTATAGTGTTATAAATGTACATGTACATAATGTACATACATGTAAAAAATGTGCATTTAAAAAAAATCTAAATATAAAAAAACTTTTGAGGATTTACTATGCTGATGACCATTGTCACCACTGTCTTGTGAAAAGGGACCATTGCTCATTCTAAGGTAATAAAAACGTAACGGTTCATTATGTAAGGTCTTTATGCACCTCTGAAAACATAGTTATGTATATTATACTGCATTTCTGTCAATAGATCCTCCTAAATATTACACATTGCACCTTTAACGGTTTAACTCCACAATTCAGTATAGTTCAAACTTCACAGTCTTTGTAACATGTTTTCAGCAATACATTTCTAACATTTCTAATGTGTTTTGTTATCTGAAATGCCTTTACACAGACTTGAATATGGTCATGAACACATTAGGCATCATTGTAAGATATTAAATAATTTATTTGGTAAATTAATTTTTAAATATAACAATAAATAATTTTATATTAAAATAAAGTGATGTATCATCATTAAAAACAAACATGATCTAACAATGAACAAAAGTACACTTAAAAATAAACACTGAATAACCAAAAGATTAATTTAGCCTATGATCTGCAGATGAAGAATTTCATACATATTTGTAACAATGTCACGAATTCAGCCTCTGTGGCTCCCTCCGATCGCCACCAGAGGGAACCCTCACCTGAGTTTTAACTCCATTCGGACTTCATTTCCCATACACCCCGTACCTGAGACTAATTCACTGCACAGGTGTTGCCCATTGACTCTTGTCTATTTAACATGCTCTCCAACTCACCTCAGTGCGAAGTCTTGTTCTTGCCATGCAGACAATTCCGAGCGTTTAATCCCTGTTTGATTCTCTGTTACCGACCCGTTAACGAACGAACTCTGCCTGCCCGATCTGACCTTCTCTGCTCTGTTAATCTGTTTAGTTACCTGCCTGCCGCCTGCCCTGACTACTTGCCCGAATACTGTTTATGATTCTGCCTTATCTACGTTGTTCCTGACACTGGAGTGTGATTTATGCCTGTTTGACCTGTTTGGTGATCTAATAAAGCTGCATATGGATCTTAACGATACAGCCTCCTCGTTACAGAAGACTTCGCCAGATATTGATCCAGCGGCGTTCTATCACTTCACCACCGAGGTAACTACTCAAGCCTCAATCTTAGCCACCCATCAGCAACAACTCAATCGCCTTACCTTACTGTCTGAGGAGATGTTAAAGGCTTTACAGTATCTGCGTCTGCATACACCTGCAGTTCAACCACCTCCACCACCACACCCAGCGACCGCATCTTCATCACCTACCAGCCCTCGCCTGGCATTCCCAGACAAGTTTGACGGCACCTCCTCGAAATGTAAGGGTTTCCTGTTACAATGTTCCATGTTTGTCAACCAACAACCTCTGCTATATCCCACAGATGACAGCCGTATTGCTTTCGTCTGCTCACTGTTAACGGGAAGAGCCCTGGAGTGGGCTACCGCTGTGTGGAGGGATGATCATTCAGTTTTCCCCACCTTTTCGGCGTTTATCCAGCGCTTTAAGGAGGTCTTTGAACACCCTGCAGGAGGAAAGGAAGTAGGGGAGCAACTGATTTCGCTTCGGCAGGGTAGAGGCACAGCAGCTGATTACGCCCTTTCGTTTCGCACACTCGCCGCTCAGACTGGATGGCCGGATGATCCATTAAAATTACACTTTCGCAAGGGGCTGAACTCGGAACTGCAATCGGAGCTCGCCTGTCGGAATGATGGGAAAACTCTGGACCAGTTCATTGATCTAGCCATCAGAGTGGACAACCTCATTCACACGCGCTGTCTGCAGCGTCACCTCTCAACTGCCACCGACATGACTACATCATCTTCGGCCACCGAACCCATGCAGATCGGATTTACTCATCTCAGTGTGGAGGAGAGAGAGAGGCGGGTTCGTCAGAATCTGTGTCTGTATTGTGGACTCTCAGGGCATCTGAGGGCGACTTGTCCCACTCGTCCATCCCGTACTTCTTCAGCGGTGAGTGACAATCAAATCCCTCCCAATGTACTTGAACTTCCAGTCACACTAATGTTTAATGGACACATCATTGACACTAGGGCTTTGATTGACTCGGGTGCTGCTGGAAGTTTCATTGATTCTACCTTTGCCAAGACCCACAATATTGTCCTTGACCCATGTGTATCTCATTTGGCAGTGGCAGCATTAGATGGCTGACCGCTGGGCACCGGTCGAGTTCACTCCATCACCAGAGAACTGCAATTAGGTGTTGGGGCTCTTCACAAAGAACTCATCAGACTATTAGTTTTTCAATCACCACAAACACCCATTATCCTAGGACTGCCCTGGCTCGAGAGACATAACCCCTCCATTTGCTGGTCAGAACGTCAAATAACTCAATGGTCAGAATACTGCCAGCGGAATTGTCTTCACTTCACCTCCGTCAAGGGTTCGTCAGACACTTCCAAGAAACAACTTCCCTCTGAGTACCACGATCTCACTGAGGCTTTCAGCAAGACCAAGTCTACCCAACTTCCACCACACAGAGCTGGCGACTGTGCCATAGATCTCCAACCAGGCTCACAACCCCCCAAGGGTAGAATTTTCCCTCTTTCCCAACCAGAGGCTGAAGCTATGAAGTCTTATATTGAAGAGGAACTAGCTAAGGGGTTCATCAGACCATCGACCTCTCCTGCCTCTGCTGGGTTTTTCTTCGTCAAGAAGAAGGATGGGGGACTTCGTCCGTGTATCGATTACCGAGGCCTAAATGAAATATCCATTAAGTTCCGTTACCCATTACCCCTAGTACCAGCGGCTCTAGAACAACTCGGGGAGGCCAGATACTTCACCAAATTGGATCTGCGGAGTGTATACAATCTCATCCGCATTCGAGAAGGTGATGAATGGAAGACTGCCTTTTCCACCACGTCAGGTCACTATGAATATCTGGTTATGCCCTTCGGGCTCTCCAATAGTCCTTCAGTATTCCAATCATTCATCAATGAGGTGTTCAGAGACATGCTAAACCGTTGGCTAATTGTTTACATTGACGATATTCTAATATATTCCAGATCACTCAGGGAACACATTCAGCACGTCCGGGCCGTGCTTCGTCGACTCATCGACCACCAGCTGTATGCCAAGGCTGAGAAATGTGAATTTCACCAGGAGTCAGTATCTTTCCTCGGCTATGTGATCAGTTCGGGAGGGGTAGCCATGGAAGATCAGAAGGTCCACACTGTCGTTAACTGGCCTCAACCCACTAACCTGAAAGAACTCCAACGCTTCTTAGGCTTTGCCAATTTCTACCGGAGATTCATTCGCAATTTCAGCTCTATAGCTGCTCCATTAACTTCCATGACAAAGAAGAGTAGTCAACGCCTCACCTGGTCTCCTACCGCCCGACAGGCCTTTCAGACCCTAAAGGAACGATTCACCACCGCGCCCATTCTACATCATCCAGATCCAGAACGTGAGTTTGTGGTTGAGGTGGACGCATCCAGCACAGGCATCGGGGCAGTTCTCTCACAGCGCCAGGGTGATCCACTCAAACTCTACCCTTGCGCCTTCTACTCACGCAAGCTCACCCCTGCAGAACAGAACTATGATGTGGGCAATCGAGAACTTCTAGCCATGAAAGCTGCGCTTGAGGAGTGGCGTCACTGGCTCGAGGGAGCCAAACACCCCTTCACCGTCCTCACGGATCATCGCAACCTGGAATACTTGAAATCCGCCAAGAGGCTCAATCACAGGCAGGTTAGGTGGGCCCTTTTCTTTACACGTTTCGATTTCAGAATCACATACCGCCCAGGTTCACAAAACACCAAGGCAGATGCCCTATCACGCCTCTACGAATCCTCCACCTCAAAGCCCAGTCAGGAACTCATTCTACCCTCTTCCATTATCCTCGCTCCCATTCAATGGGACATCATGACGGAAATTGCAGAGGCTCAGAACGCAGACCCTTCCCCAGCCGAAACCCCGCCGAATCTTACCTATGTACCTCAAGTCCTACGACAAAGAGTTCTCAACTTAGTCCATTCAGCCCCCAGCTCCGGTCATCCAGGTATTGCAGCAACTATACAATTGTTGAATAACCGTTTCTGGTGGCCCTCAATCCCAACTGACACTATAACCTACATCAAGAACTGTGAGACATGCAACATATCCAAATCTCCGCATCAGTTACCCGCCGGCTTGCTCCATCCACTACCCATTCCACAACGCCCCTGGTCGCATATTGCCATCGATTTTGTGACTGATCTGCCAGTCTCACAGGGTCACACAACGATCCTTATGGTCATTGATCGTTTCTCCAAAGCCTGTCGTCTGATCCCGTTACCTAAACTGCCCACAGCCTTAGAAACTGCCGAATCTCTCTGCAATTACGTTTTCAGACTTTACGGTCTCCCCGAGGATATTGTCTCAGACCGAGGTCCCCAATTCACGTCGCACGTCTGGAAAGCATTCTGTCAGAAACTCAATATCAACATAAGCCTCACCTCCGGATACCATCCTCAATCGAATGGACAAGTTGAACGCCTCAATCAAGAGCTTACCAGATTCCTACGCTCATACTGCCACCGCAATCAGTCAGACTGGAGCCGTTACCTATTCTGGGCCGAATACGCACAAAATTCACTCCACAAACCTGCCACCGGAATTACCCCCTTTCAATGTATTCTGGGATTTCAACCACCGCTGTTCCCCTGGTCAGGGGAACCATCTGAACTCCCCGCCATTAACTCTTGGCTACAACGCAGTGAGGAGGTTTGGAATGAGGCTCACACACACCTTCAGAGAGCAGTTCTCCGAACACAGGAACAAGCCAATCGTCACCGTCGTCCCAATCCAGATTACCAACCAGGCCAATGGGTTTGGCTGTCCACTCGGGACCTTCATCTCCGACTACCCTGCAAGAAGCTCAGTCCCAGGTACGTGGGTCCATTCAAAATCACTAGACAAATCACTCCTGTTTCATTTCGCTTAGCTCTACCTGCTCATTATCGTATCTCACCCACTTTTCATGTCTCTTTGCTCAAGTCCGCTGGTGGTCCGAGAGGAGAGGAGATCCAGGAGGAGGCTGGTGACCAGAGGGCTCCTCCCCTCATCATAGATGGCGAGGAGGCCTATCAGGTTCGGGAGATTCTGGACTCCCGTCGCCGGGGCCGGATACTGCAGTATCTAGTGGACTGGGAGGGTTACGGTCCGGAGGAACGGTCTTGGGTCAATGCAGAGGACATCTTGGATCCTTCTCTCACCACAGACTTCCATCGTGACCACCCGGAGAAGCCGGCCCCCAGACCCCGCGGAAGACCCCGGCGTCGTTTGCCTCTTCGCTTCAGGAGCCGCTCACAGTCACGAATTCTCGTGGCTCTGTCACAAATTCAGCCTCTGTGGCTCCCTCCGATCGCCACGAGAGGGAACCCTCACCTGAGTTTTAACTCCATTCGGACTTCATTTCCCATACACCCCGTACCTGAGACTAATTCACTGCACAGGTGTTGCCCATTGACTCTTGTCTATTTAACATGCTCTCCAACTCACCTCAGTGCGAAGTCTTGTTCTTGCCATGCAGACAATTCCGAGCGTTTATTCCCTGATTGATTCCCTGTTACCGACCTGGACTGTTTACCCGTTAACGAACGAACTCTGCCTGCCTGATCTGACCTTCTCTGCTGTGTTAATCTGTTTAGTTACCTGCCTGCCGCCTGCCCTGACTACTTGCCCGAATAATGTTTATGATTCTGCCTTATCTATGTTGTTCCTGACACTGGAGTGTGATTTATGCCTGTTTGACCTGTTTGGTGATCTAATAAAGCTGCATATGGATCTTAACGATACAGCCTCCTCGTTACAAACAACATGAGGATCAGTAAATTATGATAATTTTAACTTTTGTTTGTGTGTAAAATATCCCTTTAACTCTTACATATTCTACCTAACACAGACTCCAGCAACCCAACACTCATCTATGCCATTATTTTTGTTATACAATTTAATACCAGTTATTTTTCTAACGAGCTGCTTTAATTTACTTTAAGACAGTGTAGATTAAGGTAGCCTATACTTACTTTTACTTAAGTATGACAATTGAAAACTTTATACAACATAGAACACACCCTTAGCAAAGATGAACCTACACAACTGCATTCAATAATTAACAGATTAGACTGGATTAGATTGCACAACCCAGGATCTACAAACCTTCATAAGATGTATCCAACTCAGGTTACACAATCCAATACAGGCCACAGCCTTGCATTATGGTATCAGCTTACTGTATATCCTTAAAGTGGTGATGTTTGGCTGTTATAAAGTAGTCAATGAATTCATGAGTCACTAATGAAACAATGAATGGAAGGATTCACTTGCAGTGTATTGTCGCTGTTATGTTTCAATAGATGCATTATGTTTCAAGATAAATGCATGTAATGAAATAAATGTTTATAATTACCACTTGCCACTTATCCCACATATTTAATTCTCATATTTCCACTTTAGTCGGATTAAGCTGTACAGGGAAGTTTCGATGTACCTCTGGATGTGTTAGCATGTCTGCACAGTGTGATGGGCACTTTGATTGTGAACACGGAGAAGATGAGCTCAGCTGTGGTGAGCACCAGCACACTTAACATTAGCATTAACATTCAGTGCTGTTGGTGAATGTTGCTGTTGTGTCAAGTCTCTATCTGCCTGTGCAGTGCGTCTGAGTGGGAAGAGTGCTTCAGGTGCTCATTGAAGGCGTTTGGAGGACTGTTTGTGCAGAGAACTGGGACTCTGAACTTTCTCTCTCTGCTTGCAAACAGCTCGGCTATCTGAGGTACTGAATGCCATCAGGTCTTGACTGAAACACCCTCCTTTACACACACTTCTTCCACATTTTTGTCTGATTCTGCTCCTGGAAGGCCACTATCCTGCAGAGTTTAGCTCTCTAACCTCTATTAAACACAGCAGGAACAACTAATCAAGGGCTTTAGGCTTACTGGAAACTTCCAGGCATGCAGGTGTGTCGGGGGAGGATGCTGGTTCACCAGGAGCCCACACCTCTCATTATATGATGGAATTAATATACCCGACATTTGAAAACAGCTTTTAGGTGTGGACACAAAACTAGGAATTTTGTAGATAAATCTTGACAAAAAGCTTGTGCTGACTTGTTAGGTATTGCACTTTTATGGGTAGCACCACCTATAGAAATCTGTACTAACCCATTCTGACTGTAGCACTTTCTTAGCTTTTAGCACCAGACTCGACACAGACCAGTCAAACTACAAACATTTTAAGCTTTCGGATGAGATTTTGTGAAGTTTATCCATTGAAAATTTTCTAAAAATGACAAAGACGTTTGATAATTTGACATTTGATGCTACACTACACACTACCAATATGCTACTGCTGATACCATAACATCAGGGTTTAAGCTACTTTTCTTCTTCTTTCTGTTAGATATGTGGAGTCGAAAGCTCTTCCTCTGTCTTCTATTGAGCAGGACTTCCAAAGTAACCTGGTGTCAATAAGTATGAACAACACAAATGTCCAGCAGGCCATCAAGATACACAACATGACCAGTTTCAGGTATAACACACCCTCTTCATAATTACAGTGTTTGCAAGGCAGCAGTATTAAAAAAAATGTCCTGAACTTTGGATAGTTTCACATTTGTTCTTGTACAGATCACTTTTCAAGCAACAAAGATCAAAGTTCAGTTCCAACCCTCCTTTGAAATATTTTGAATAAGTTATTACTTAAAGCCCTAAAAACACTGCATGATTTTCGGCTGTCCCAGATGAAAGATTGGCATCGTGAAACAGAAATCGCTGCGATTGTTTCACGGTGCCAGTCTTTCATCTGGGACAGCCGAAAAATCGGGCAGTGTGTCTCGGGCTTAAGGAGCGTAGAAAGAGTATGTTCTATATAGTATGAATGTAATCTGGATGTACTACATTTGCCATGTTGTCACTCTCACGTGCCCTACCAGCATCAGTTGTGTTGCCTTCACTGCCAATCTTCTACAGTGGCCTTATGGGATAGTAAAGTGTCCATTATATGCACATTTCAGAATCACGCCGGAAGTAGTTGGTCATTCGGGTAGTTTTTGCCTGTTCTTTTATATGTAAATGTGGACATAGCCTACTTCTTTTGTCAGATACTGTTTTTTTTTGTTTTTTGTTTTCTTACCTGGGATACTATATTTTAGGGAAGTATGCGATTTCGGATGCAGCCATAGTCTATTGTCCATTGTCAATCCACCTTGTTTTTCAATGCAGAAGTAAGCTATATTCATTTGGGTACACACTTTGGGTAAATAACTAGTACAATAACCAAGTGCACTAAATTGTAATCTGTGCTACAAATCAGTGTTTAAGATTATATTAATAAATTATAATAATATAATAATAAGTGCCAACCAAACAGCATAAATAAGGTGGATATTGTAGTGAAGTATAAAGCACAGTTCACACATACGCCACATTCAAACAAAGCAGCTTTCTGTTGATCAGTGCATAGTGTTCACATGACCAACTTGAACCTGATGTGAAATCTGCTTGGGGAAATCTTTTGTGATTATGCATTTTTCCTGGTTGCTTGAAATACTATTGAAATGGATTCACCTGCGAAAATTTGCCAAACAATGGTAATGACGAAAACTAGCAAATAAATTTAAAGTTAATAATCTTGCAAATTGTATAAGAATATGAAATTCCACACAACAACTATAACAATAGTGACTCAGTAACTCACCAGATGAATGATAAAAAAATTGACAGCCAGTCTGCACACTTATAATAAACAGAACGTTATTGTGCTTTGGTGTAATTTTTACAGACAGTTTTAGACAGTATTGTAGTGTTTTGTTACTAATGAACCAGGCATTCTCAGTTGCTCTGTAACTTTATTAAAGAACTTAAGGAGGTTACTGTTTTGTCCATAACAATTGTTGTACACAACAGGAAACAGAAAAAAAAAGAATAATGCTCACTGCTCTCGGCTCTCCCTCTCACAACTAACTCGGAACTCTCTTTTTAGCCCGTCCTCCCCCCACGCTGGCCATCCCCCTGCCCCTTAAAGTGAACGGGGACTAACAGCTATTATTGCTAAATGAACATTGCTGAACATCATGACATTAACAAATGTCTTTCACATTTGTAACAACATCACAACATCTACATATATCTTGTTTCCAAACTGATTTATTCAGGTTTCCAAAAGATACAACAAAAGCAAACAGAAGACACGGTAGAAAAATGTATCGGTTACATATGTAACCTTGGACCCCTGAGTAGGGAACGAGATGCTGCGATGGCGTCATCGCTATGGGAAACATCTCCGGTGTGAGGAATGTCTGAAGCCCTTATACCATCACGCCAATTCATTGCCCAATAGCGCTTAGCACCGCCCCGCGCATACGTCACATATGCTAATATCAGCGTGCTACACGCTATTTCATCAGATTTCCACATGACGAAGGAAGCGCTATCGAAGGTACGGGAATGGCCAGCATTGCAGCATCTCATTCCCTATTCAGGGAACCAAGGTTACATACGTAACCAAGATGTTCCCTTTCATAGGGAGCACAGACATATTCCATTGAAGACCCATTAAAGAAAGCCTGAGAAGAAGCCATTCGCTCTCGTAGAATGAGCACACACCCGTAGAGGTGAAGTCAAGCCGCTAATTAACCGCTAATCAAGGAACCGGCTTTACTGACGAGATGCGCATGCATATCGCATGCAATATATCGCCCATCCCTATCGTACATAGGGCATATAGCATAAAGCTAGTTTGCAGCCCTCGTCCCTGGTTAGGCTTTTACATAAAATCAAAACAACCAAATAAAAAACAAGCACAATCATCACAAGAAACAAAACGAGTACAAATAAACATATATACAGATAACTGTGCATGTATATGTTGTACATATTGTCATACCTGAGCCCATATGCAACTTTATACAAAGTCACAAACATAAAATGTAAATCAACCTGCATACAGAAAGAAAATGTAAACTAAACCAGCCTGAATAAGGCTGAGGTACGTACTCAATGTTCACAATTGTGAAACTCGTGTATTAAATAAATTAAATGCACACAGACTGAAGTAGTTTAAGTCTTTGGTTCTTTTAATTGTGATGATTTAGGCTCACATTTAACAAAAGCCCACCTATTCACTATCTCAACAAAATAGAATACTTCATAAGACCAATAAAAAAAATTTTTTAGTGAATTGTTGGCCTTCTGGAAAGTATGTTAATTTACTGTATATGTACTCAATACTTGGTAGGGGCTCCTTTTGCTTTAATTACTGCCTCAATTCGGCGTGGCATGGAGGTGATCAGTTTGTGGCACTGCTGAGGTGGTATGGAAGCCCAGGTTTCTTTGACAGTGGCCTTCAGCTCATCTGCATTTTTTGGTCTCTTGTTTCTCATTTTCCTCTTGACAATACCCCATAGATTCTCTATGGGGTTCAGGTCTGGTGAGTTTGCTGGCCAGTCAAGCACACCAACACCATGGTCATTTAACCAACTTTTGGTGCTTTTGGCAGTGTGGGCAGGTGCCAAATCCTGCTGGAAAATGAAATCAGCATCTTTAAAAAGCTGGTCAGCAGAAGGAAGCATGAAGTGCTCCAAAATTTCTTGGTAAACGGGTGCAGTGACGTTGGTTTTCAAAAAACACAATGGACCAACACCAGCAGATGACATTGCACCCCAAATCATCACAGACTGTGGAAACTTAACACTGGACTTCATGCAACTTGGGCTATGAGCTTCTCCGCCCTTCCTCCAGACTCTAGGACCTTGGTTTCCAAATGAAATACAAAACTTGCTCTCATCTGAAAAGAGGACTTTGGACAACTGGGAAACAATCCAGTTCCCTATCTGTCGGTCACTACGAGTTATGTCGTGACGACATAGGGGATTTACTTGGAAGCCCCAATCATCTCTGACTTAAGAGAAAATGCCAATGAATATTGGCTAGTGGATTTTGCATACCTGAGCCACTCCCCGTGCATACGGGTATAAAAGGGCGACAGGTGCATCCACTCATCAGATTTTTGCTTCGGAGCCGAGTGGATGAACGTGTTGATCTCCACAAAGCCATTCATCATCTGTCTGGAAGCTGTTCTGGTTGGCGTTACGGTGCGAACAGCGCTGTCCCTGTCTGCAGCGATTCCCCTGGGCACTTCAACTAAAAGAGCAAATTTCCTAAAAGAGCAAAATCACGGTCGGCTCGCGTCTTTTTAAAGATGCATTTCCGGCCGTGTCCTCTTGGTTGAGGTCGTTTCCTATCCTCCGTCGACAGCCACGATCGTTGTCTTCAGTGTCTGGGCATCCAGCGCGCTGAAGCTGCGTTCGTGGATGGTTTATGCATTCGTTCTGAGCATGTAACCATGGCAGCGCTGCGATCGCGCCTCTCTCTCCTCACGGGGATGGGAGAGGCTCCCTCTGTCACTACCCGCGCTGGCTTCTCTGCCACGAGCAGAGAACCATCGGCTAGTGCTCTGGGCGATCTGAGGGTTAAAGTGAGAGCCTTCCGCCGGGCCAGTCTCCACGGACCTTTCACTCCTCCCGCAGCAGCTGTTCTGTGCGGCTCCCCGGTGATTCTGCTGTGCCGTCTCACAGCGTGCCCAGTGTTTCATTCGGCACGCCGATAGAGGATCAGATGTCGATCTCGGCATCGGGGGATGGGCAATCGTCCTCTGAGAATGAAGATTCGGCAGGGCTGCCCCCCTCGGGGGTCGCGGCTGCCGCCGAATTGGACCCAGAGTTGACGGCCGTGCTTTCCCGGGCCGCCGTGAGATCGGGCTGGAGGCGTGCACACCTCCCAGTCCCGAGCCCTCGCGGCGAGATGATTGGCTCCTCGGCACGGGCCGTGGCTCACAACCACGCCCTGCCCTGGTTCCTTTCTTCCCGGAAGTGCACGAGGAGCTGATGAAGTCGTGGTCGGCCCCTTTTTACGGCCAGAAGCGGCTCATCTGTCTCCTCCATCCTCGCTACCCTCGATGGCGGGGCGGCTAGGGGGTACGTTGACATTCCCCAGCTGGAGAGTGCGGTTGTGGTGCACTTGTGCCTGCAAAAAGCCGCCACTTGGAGGAATCGTCCTCATCTCCCGTCCAAAGCCTGTAAGCTGACGGCCGCTCTCGCGGCCAAAGCTTACAGTGCTGCGAGCCAAGCCGCCTCTGCACTGCATGCCATGGCTATCCTGCGAGTACACCAAGCCAAGGCATTAAAATGCACGAGAGTAGTTCCAACCCGAGGTTGAAGCAGGAACTGCGCTTGGCGACTGACCTCGCCCTACGGGCGACGGAAGTCACAGCGCAGTCCGTCGGGAAGGCGATGTCCACACTTGTGGTCCAAGAGCGCCATCTATGGCTCAGCCTTGCTGAGAGGAGCGATATCGACAAAGTGCGCTTTCTTGATGTTCTCGTCTCCCAGGCTGGACGGTTCGGCGACACTGTCGAGGACTGTGCAGCAGTTCTCGGCAGTACAGAAGCAGACCGAGGCTATCCAACACATCTTGCCCCGGCGTGAGGCACCATCTGCCACCGCTCCGCCGCAGGGCAAGCCCCAGTCTGCTCGTCGCCGTGGGCACCCTCCTGTGTCCTCCAGAGCTGCTCCGCCCCGTGGTGAATTGTAACCTAGGCCGGCGCGTCGAGCCTCTCGCAGGAGATTGCTGTCCTCCTGGCAAAGGCTGCAATCGAGCCGGTCCCTCCAGCCGAGATTAGGCAGGGGTTTTACAGCCCTTACTTCATCGTACCCAAGAAAGGCGGTGGTCTTCGACCAATCCTGGATTTGCGACTCCTAAACCGGGCCCTGCACAGACTCCCGCTCAAGATGTTGACGCACAGGCGCATGATCAAATGCATACAGCCCCGGGATTGGTATGCAGCGATCGACCTGAAGGATGCTTACTTTCATGTTTCGATCCTTTCGCGACACAGACCGTTCCTACGGTTTGCGTCCGAGGGTCGGGCATGGCAGTACAGGCTTCTACCCTTCGGGCTCTCCCTGTCCCCCCGTGTCTTCACGAAGGTCGCGGAGGGTGCCCTTGCCCCGTTATGGGAAGTGGGCATCAGGATCCTCAACTGTCTCGAGCATGGCCCGTGCACGAGAACAGTTGTGCGATCACAGGGACCTGGTGCTTCGGTACCTCAGCCAAGAGCAAGCTCTCCCCTGCACAGAGAATCTCTTTTCTTGGTGTGGAGTTAGACTCTGTGAGTATGACAGCGTGCCTCACGGACGAGCGCGCCCAATCAGTGCTGAACTGCCGGAGTTCCTTCAGAGGCAGGACTCTGGTTCCGCTGAAAAAGGTTCAGAGGCTCCTGGGGCATATGGCATCCGCAGCTGCAGTCACGCCGCTCGGATTGCTTAATATGAGACCACTTCAGCACTGGTTGCACTCCCGAGTCCCGAGATGGGCATGGCGCCGCGGTACACTTTGGGTGACCATCACACAGGAGTGTCGCCGCTCCTTCAGCCCCTGGACGGACCTTGCTTTTCTACGGGCCAGGGTGCCCTTAGAACAAGTGTCCCGGCATGTTGTTGTCACAACAGATGCCTGCAGCATGGGCTGGGGCGCTACATGCAACGGGCAGGCAGCCTCGGGGCTCTGGACGGGGCCTCGACTGCTTTGGCACATCAACTGCCTAGAGCTGTTGGCAGTGCATCTGGCCTTGCAGCAGTTTTGGCCACTGCTGTTAGGCAAGCATGTGTTGGTCCGTACGGACAACACTGTGGCTGTGTCGTACATCAACCGGATGGGAGGTATACGATCACGCCGCATATTACAGCTCGCCCGCCATCTCCTCCTCTGGAGTCACACGTGGCTCAAATCGCTGAGCTCTGTCCACATTCTGGGGGAGCTCAATCGTGCGGCTGATGCGCTCTCACGACAGCTCACTTTCCCTGGAGAATGGCGACTCCATCCCGAGACGATCCGGCTGATCTGGAGTCGATTCGGGGAAGCTCAGGTAGACCTGTTTGCTTCCCGCGAGTCCTCCCACTGCCAGCTGTATTTCTCCCTGACCGAGGGCCCCCTCGGCACGGACGCACTGGCACACAGCTGGCCTCGGGTTCTATGCAAGTATGCATTTCCCCCAGTGAGCCTGCTCGCACAGACACTGTGCAAGGTCAGGGAGGACGAGGAGCAGGTCCTGCTGGTCGCGCTGTTCTGGCCCACCCGGAACTCATTCTCCTCGTGACAGCCCCTCCCTGGCACATGCCTCTGAGGAAGGACCTCCTTTCTCAGGGGCTCGGCACCATATGGCACCCGCGTCCAGATCTGTGGAACCTTCATGTGTGGCTCCTGGACGGGACGCAGCAGACTTGAGTGGTCTCCCACAGGCTGTGGTAGAGACCATCACTCAGGCTAGAGCTCCTTCTACAAGGCAAGCCTATGCACTGAAGTGGAGTCTGTTCGCGAACTGGTGTTCTTCTTGCCGAGAAGACCCCCGAAGCTGCACGATTGGAGTAGTGCTTTCTTTCCTGCAAGAAAGGTTGGAGCGTAGGCTGTCACCCTCCATCTTGAAAGTGTATGTGGCTGCTATCGCGGCCCATCACGATGCAGTGGACGGCCGGTCCCTGGGAAAGCATGATCTCATCGTGAGGTTCCTGAGGGGTGCCAGGAGGTTGAATCCCCCTAGGCCACCCCTGATGCCCTCCTGGGACCTCTCTATCGTCCTGGCTGGACTTCAGAGGGGTCCCTTTGAGCCGCTGGACTCAGTCGAGCTGAAATACCTGTCGGCTAAGACAGCGCTCCTGACCGTGCTCACTTCCATCAAGAGGGTCGGGGACCTCCAAGCATTTTCAGTGAGCAAAGAGTGCCTTGTGTTCGGGCCGGTCTACGCTCACGTTGTCCTGAGACCCCGGCCTGGATACGTGCCCAAGGTTCCCACCACGCCCTTCCGCGATCAGGTGGTGAACCTGCAAGCACTGCCTTCGGAGGAGGCAGATCCAGCCTTGACGTTGCTGTGTCCCGTAAGAGCATTGTGCATATACGTGGACCACACCCGGAGCTTCAGAAGCTCTGAGCAGCTCTTTGTCTGTTACGGATGTCAGCAGAAAGGGAAGGCTGTCTCCAAGCAGAGGTTGGCCCACTGGATAGTGGATGCCATCGCCTTGGAGTACCAATCCCAAGGCGAGCCGTGCCCCCTGGGGGTGAAGGCTCACTCCACACGGAGTGTTGCCTCCTCCTATGCGTAGGCGCACGGCGCCTCTCTGGCAGACATCTGTAGAGCTGCGGGCTGGGCGACACCGAACACCTTCGCAAGATTCTACAGTCTCCGCGAGCCAGTTTCTTCCTGTGTGTTGGGTCACAGGCAAGTGGCGGGAAGAACTGGCCGGTGTCACGCTTGCTGCACCATTCCCCCTCACCCGGGGATACGAGCGCCTGTTTTTCTCCTCCAGTTCAGTTCCCCGGACGGCGAACCCTGGTGGAGTTCCTCCAGCACCCCCGGCAGTCAGACTGGGCCAAGCAGTCTGACGCCAGGCCCAGTACTGGTGCTAGCTCGCCCGGGACTCCGGTCAGCCCCTGTACTCGGCTAGGTGTCCGTATGGCCTGATTCCCTTCGGGTAATCCCATACGTGTATTCTTCCATGGTAAGGTTTCCCTCTCAGTAAACCCATGTCTTCTCTTTGACAGAGCTCTCTGTCAGCTCTCCTCCCTACCCTAGGTAGGATCTGCCCCAAGGTCCAGTCGTATGTAGTACTGCCCCAGGCCTGGGTCAGTCCATATCAGTGTCTCCACATGGTACCTCCCTTCGGGCAGGATGTGGCCTCTGTAGTGCCCTTCTCCGTAAGGCTCACTTCCACGTCGTTACTGCCAAGCTGTTACAACAAACAGGAAAGACGTGAAGCATCTTTCATTGAAGGTCGAAATCCCTTTCGACTTCTGGTGAAAGGAACAGCGGCTTGGCTATCTCCAGCAGCGATGTACTCAGTGGTCCCTGCGGGCACCAAGGTTAGCGAATTTGCGCTGGGGCGATGGGAAGGTTGTGACCTTTCGCATGGCATTCGTCTGTCACGCGCTCGCTTGTCAGCATCTGAATGCCACAAGGTCATGACGGGGTTCAGGTTGTGGCGCTTTCCATAGGACCCCTATGTCGTCACGACATAACTCGTAGTGACCGACAGATAGGGAACGTCTCGGTTACGTACGTAACCCTCGTTCCCTGATGGAGGGAACGGAGACGTTATGTCCCCATGCCACAATCTTGAACCAACCCTGGTTGCCTGGGACTCATTCTCGGCTCCTCAGCGGAAAACCTGATGAGTGGATGCACCTGTCGCCCTTTTATACCCGTATGCATGGGGAGTGGCTCAGGTATGCAAAATCCACTAGCCAATATTCATTGGCGTTTTCTCTTAAGTCAGAGATGATTGGGGCTTCCAAGTAAATCCCCTATGTCGTCACGACATAACGTCTCTGTTCCCTCCATCAGGGAACGAGGGTTACGTACGTAACCGAGACGTTCTTCTTCTCCTTAGCCCAGGTATGACGCCTCTGACATTGTCTGTGGTTCAGGATTGGCTTAACAAGAGGAATACGACAACTGTAGCCAAATTCCTTGACACGTCTATGTGTGGTGGCTCTTGATGCCTTGACCCCAGCCTCAGTCTATTCCTTGTGAAGTTCAACCAAATTCTTGAATCGATTTTGCTTGACAATCCTCATAAGGCTGCGGTTCTCTTGTTGGTTGTGCATCTTTTTCTTCCACACTTTTTCCTTCCACTCAACTTTCTGTTAACATGCTTGGATACAGCACTCTGTGAACAGCCAGCTTCTTTGGCAATGAATGTTTGTGGCTTACCCTCCTTGTGAAGGGTGTCAATGATTGTCTTCTGGACAACTGTCAGATCAGCAGTCTTCCCAATGATTGTGTAGCCTAGTGAACCAAACTGAGAGACCATTTTTAAGGCTCAGGAAACCTTTGCAGGTGTTTTGAGTTGATTAGCTGATTGGCATGTCACCATATTCTAATTTGTTGAGATAGTGAATTGGTGGGTTTTTGTTAAATGTGAGCCTAAATCATCAAAATTAAAAGAACCAAAGACTTAAACTACTTCAGTCTGTGTGCATTGAATTTATTTAATACACGAGTTTCACAATTTGAGTTGAATTACTGAAATAAATGAACTTTTCCACGACATTCTAATTTATTGAGATGCACCTGTACATGCTATAGATTAATCATGGTCTCACGATGAAGCACGTGGGAAGACCGCTTCCCGGCCTATATCTATCTATATATATTGTTGTATCTGCGATAATCTGTGTTTTGTAAGTGTTGCGCTCTGGGCTCGCTCTCTTTCTGAGGAATGGGAGAGATGTTCGTCCAACCCCCGCTGTTCCAGTTCTGCGGTTGCCAAGGCACTGCACGAGCTCGACTTGGGGTGATGGCACAGTGCACAGAGAGTGAGCGAACAGAGCCTAAATGAGCCTGATGAGCCTGAGTGCACAGAGAGTGAGCGAATGGAATCTACCTTTCTCTCTCTCACTCTTCCCCGGACCACATGCGTTCATCATGAGAGCGCCTCATGAGTCCGGTGGTTTAGTCGAATCTGATTTCCGGAAGCTCGCAAATCGATTCACAATTTGAGTTGAAATACTGAAATAAATGAACTTTTCCACGACATTCTAATTTATTGAGATGCACCTGTATACACTTCGAAAACTAATTTTGTCCGCCTTAGAGAAATATACTGCTCTATAAAATAGTTGGCTTAGAACACATGAATCTCTTTCCAACATCAACAGAAAATTTGCTTCTTGAAAGAAATTAAATCTGATGAAATAGCGCGTAACACGCTAAAATGAGCATACGTGACTTATGCACGGGGCAGTGCTAAGCGCTATTGGCCAATGAATTGGCGTGATGGTATAAGGCAGGGATGTCAAACTCGATTCCTGGAGGGCCACAGCACAAACCCTAATTAAACACACCTGATCCAGCTAATCAATGGAGTCCTTCAGGCTCAATTGAAAACTAGTTTGACACCCCTGGAATAAGGGCTTCAGACATTCGTCACACCGGATGTGTTTCCCATAGCGATGACGCCATCGCACCATTGAGTGAACTTATGAAAGGGAACCATTTGCTTTCACAGCTGATCACACAGGAAGTTATGCCCCCTACTGGCTTAAATGCCATATCTTCTAAACATCACCATCCTATTCTCTTAAAGAGACACCATGTTAAATATCATGGCACAAAATCGTGGCGTAGCACTTTCCAAAACATCTACTTTTCAAGATGCACGTGTATATTTGTCTGATCTTTGATGTGATCGTGCACAGCAGTGCAAAGTTGATTCAGTGCTTACTTGATCTAATATTTTATGTTTTTTTAAATGTTGTAGATTTAAGTAGCAAATGAGAATTTCTAAAATGAATGCATATATTTTGAGACAAAGGTCTTCTTTATGATTTTCAGTTTTGTTTAAGATAATTAAAGCAACAGTTTTTAAATAATGAAATAATATGTAAAAGTATGGTTATTCTGCCCTCGCATGTACGACGTCTGATTTGTACGGCTAGACAGATAGTTAACAGCAATGAAGAGAAACTTCGTAAGTCTTGTTGAGGATTGATGTCTTATCTTTTGTTGCTTTTTTTTTCTTCCTCAGTTTTATTTCTCAAGTTTTTTCCTCATTTAAGTCTGTAAGACTGAAAGAGTAAACAGAAAATAAACATTACAAAAGTGTAACATCTGTTGTCTTTTTTACAAAATCAAATATAGTTACCCAGTAACTCAATATGATTAAATAGTAGGCTATTCTCTATGACAGCACTTTACACAAACTACAGATGTTCTTATTGCATAGAAATTAAACAAACATCCTCAGTAACACCAAACTATCTGCTAGACTGTTACATGTATAATCTATATGAATCAACAGATGTAAATAAATCAACTAATTAATCTGAGGCAAAGCGCCGAGGCTCGTTGCTGAGCAGATAAATCAGTGAGTCGGAAAACAAAAGACTTCAATCTAGAGCATACGCGATGAAACTAATAAGAGTCATGAACGTAATAACACACATTACTTAATGTAAACATATACATCACACAGAAACCACAATTCTGACGAAAAATTACTTACAGACAAAGATTTGACCAAACTCTGTAATGACGCAGACTCGTAGGTGATTTCAGCGCTGTAGCTCTGCTCGAACTAGGTCCGTCACTAAAACGGGTCCGACTAGGAAACAAACTAAACGCCGAGGGGCGGAACACTCCTCGCCTGGTATATTATTATACCACTATCAACATCTTAATTACTCCAAGATTAATCAACCAAACAAATATACAATCAATCACTAATTACATTTATGAACAGTATTATTACGTATCAGAATGTCCATCACTTTATGAGTCCTTAGACATAAGAAAAACAAGCTCTGAGATGGGTCTGATGAAAGTTTTTGTTGTTCCTTGCCTCACAACTTTAACTTCAACCTTGCGGACTTTGTTGTCTTTGCTAGGCAATGTCTTTACCACAAGTCCAATTGGCCAGTCGTTCCGTTTAGCCTGATTGTCTTTCATCAGAACTACATCATCTACTTGTATGTTTGGCTTGTCATCAGTCCACTTATGACGTTTCTGGAGAGTCACCAGATACTCCTGTCTCCAACGTTTCCAGAAGCTCTCTGCCAGACACTGCACTTGTTTCCACTGATTTTTGTGAAGAACCTTATGATCAAAGTCACCTGGAGGCGCTGTCACTGGAGTTATCTTTTGAGTGAGAATCATTGCAGGTGTCAATATTGAAGGATTATCAGGGTCAGTTGACACTGGAATCAATGGCCTGGCATTAAGAATGGCCATGACTTCTGCCATCAGTGTCGTCAACACTTCATGTGTGAGGTGTTTCGTGTCAAACCGCAGCAACATCCCTTCCAGAATGCGACGTGCTACTCCTATCAGTCTTTCCCAACAACCTCCCATATGGGATGAATGGGGGGAGTTGAAAGTCCACGAGCATCCCTGCTTGTCAAGGAAACTTGTCAGTTCTGGATCACTGATGTTGAATTTTAACTCTTTGCAAGCTCCAATAAAGTTTGTGCCTCTGTCGGAGCGAAGCTGTTTAGATGACCCACGGATAGCAAAGAATCGGCGTAAGGCATTTATAAAACTTGAAGTGGACATGGATTCTAACACTTCGATGTGTGTCGCTCTCGTGCTCATGCATGTGAATAACACTGCCCATCGCTTACTTTCAGCACTACCTCCACGAGTGCGCCGAGTGACAATGCTCCATGGTCCGAAGACGTCCAGACCGACATGGGTAAAAGGGGGTTCTGAGGTGAGTCTGTCAGCTGGTAGTGGTGCCATTTTCTGCTCCATTAACCTCCCTCTCAGTTTTTTGCAGGTCACACAGTTATAGATGACACTTGACACCAGCCGTTTACCTCCCACTATCCACACTCCTGCTGACCGGACGGCACCTTCAGTAAAATGACGACCTTGATGGAAAACATCCTCATGGTAATGTCTCACTATTAGAGATGCAATGTGATGAGTTTTGGGCAGTATGACAGGATGTCTCTCGTCTCTGGGTAAGTCAGCGTTGGTAAGGCGTCCTCCAATCCGAAGGAGTCCATCCTCGTCGATGAAGGGATTTAACTTTCTCAGTGGACTCTTTTTTGAGAGCTGAATCCCATCTCCCAAACATTTTAACTCTTCTCCATAGAATTCTTGCTGGACACAACGAATGACGACTGTTTTAGCTTGCCAACGTGCATCAACTGCGTCCACTTTTTGGGTCTTGGAGTATGTTCTTGTTACTTGAATAAGTTTTGTGATGGCTTGCAGTAATCTCTTCCAGCTAGAAAATCGTTCAAAGCGTGCTGAGCTGAACTGACCTTCTGCAGCTTTGGTGTAGTTGACAGCAACTTGGGCTCGAACTTCAACATCAAGTTCTGGGTCAACAAGATCAAAGCTGTCACTTTGTGGAGGCTCACTGCTGCTTTTCAAGAATTCAGGGCCTGAGAACCAGTTAGAGGCTCTGAGGATGTCTACAGACGTGGGTCTGGTGGCGTGATCTGCCGGATTCTGTTCAGTGGCAACATACTGCCATTGTTGTGAATGACTTGATTTCCTGATGCGATTGACTCGGTTGGCAACATACACATGAAATCTTTTGGAGGTGTTATGGATGTACCCGAGAACAATCCTGCTATCAGTGAAAAATCTCACGGCATGCATCTCAATGTCCATCTCGCAGCAAATTGTGTCCGCCATTTCGGCTGCCAGGACAGCGGCACACAACTCTAAACGTGGAACTGTATGGGCTGGATGCGGCGCCAACTTCGCTTTGCCCATAACGAATCCTACGTGGCACTGGTTTTCATCATTGGTGACACGCAGGTAGGCTACTGCAGCGATAGCCTGAGTGGAAGCATCAGAGAATAAACAGAGTTCTCGACTTTGAGATGAGACAAGAGGGATAGGCACATACCTTCTCTTGAAGTGTAGCTTCTCTAGTTCCAGAAGAGACTCTTTCCACAACTTCCAGGACACTTGCTTGTCTGATGGGAGAGGATCATCCCAATCATATTCTTTGGACGACAGTTCTCTGATGAGAACTTTTCCTTGGATTGTGATGGGAGCCACGAAGCCCAGTGGATCATAGAGGCTCTGAACTGTTGACAAGATGCCTCTTTTTGTGAACGGTTTCTCTTCTTGGGATACTTGGAAACCGAAACTGTCACTCTCCAGATTCCATATCAGTCCAAGGCTCCGCTGAAGTGGGAGTGGATCTGCACTAAAGTCGAGGTCTTTTAAGTCTTTTGCAAGGTCCTCTGGGGCAAATGCTGTCATGACTTTGCTGCTATTGGAAGCGATTTTGTGGAGTTTTAAGTTCGATGCTGCTAACATTTCTTGAGTCCTCTGTAGAAGATCAATAGCTTCCTCTTCTGTCGGAACCGACGTCAATCCGTCGTCCACGTAGAAGTTCCTCATGACGAACTCCTTGCTGTCTGTGCCGTACTCATCCTGATGCTCTTGTGCAGCTCTCCTTAGACCATAAATGGCAACTGATGGTGAGGGGCTGTTGCCAAATATGTGCACCTTCATTCTGTATTCAGTGATGTTATTGTTCAAGTCGTTATCCTTGTACCAAAGGAAGCGCAAATAATCACGATGATCCTCTCGAACAACAAATGCGTAGAACATCTGCTGAATATCAGCGGTGACTGCGATGTTCTCTTTCCTGAAGCGGATTAAGATACCCAGCAGGGCATTGTTTAAGTCTGGCCCACTGAGCAGCACGTCATTCAGCGACACACCGTCTTGTTTGGCGCTTGAATCAAAAACAACTCTTATTTGATTTGGTTTTTGAGGATGATAGACCCCGAACAGAGGCAAGTACCACCTTTCTTGATGTTCCTCGAGTTCGGGTGCCAGTTCTGCGTGGTCATTCTCAAATACCTTTCTCATGAACTCCAGGAAGTGCTCTCTCATGTCTGTGCGTCTGTCTAGAGTTCGTCTGAGAGATACGAGTCGTCGCAGAGCCATCTCTCTGTTGTTTGGAAGACGACGGCGGGGTTTGCAGAATGGCAGCGGTGCTACCCAGCTGTTCGCGTGATCCACATAAACCTCTTTGTCCATGATGTCCAGGAATGTTTGATCATCTACTGACAGAGCTACTTTTTCATCATCAGGGTGGCTGTCGAAGACTGTGGCTCCAAGTTTTTCTGTCTCCTCACCTTGGAATGCGCAGTCCAGACTTCTTGGTTGGTGAGTGTTTTTTCTGTTAAGTGTCTCTTTCACTTGAATTTTGTTAGGACAGGGACTTAACATGGATGTCCGTCCATTAGGCAGTGTGTGTGTCTTGTACACTCTGACACTGGGTGGTTTGTGAGCCCGGTCTAGACATACATCTCCTACGATAACCCACCCGAGATCAAGACGTTGAGCGTAGGGGTCTTCATGGTCTCCGTTATATTGCTGCCTCACTTTATGCACTCGCAAAATGTCTCTTCCTAGCAGGATAAGAATCTGAGCATTTTCGTTGAGTGGTGGTATCTTATCTGCTACATGTCTCAGATGTGGGAAATAGCGAGCAATTTCGGGTGTGGGGATTTCGGCACGGTCGTCTGGAATCATTTCACACTCAATGAGGGTTGGAAGCTTGATCTTGATCTTTCCATCATAGGATTCCACCACAAAGTTTGTTGCTCTCCTCCCTGAGGTTTCCATAACACCAGAGCAAGTCTTTAATGTATAGGGAGACGCCTTTTCATAGAGGCCAAAGTGATTGAAGAACTCAGGGCGAGCAAGTGAACGATTGCTCTGGTCGTCTAACACTACATATGTCTGAATTACCTTTCCTGGATGACCTTCAGGGTAGACTTTAACCAAACATATTCTGCAGCAGGATTTGGCATTGGTGTTTCCCCCACAAACCTCTGTACATTTTGATGTTACTGCAGGGAGAGCTCCAGGAGGAGTCTCGTGGGTCTCCTCCTCCTCGCCTTGATCTGCTGGAACTTCTGAGAACCAGGGTGCTGGACCAGGATGTAAAGCTGATGTGTGAGTCTTGCTGCCACATTCCCTGCATACTACTTCTTTATCACAGTCTTTTGCTCTATGTTTGGTCAAACCACAGCACCTGAAGCAGATGTTCTTCTCCCTGAGGTAGGTTTTACGTTCCTCTATTGGCTTGCTGCGGAAGGTACGGCATTTTCTGAGTGCGTGAGGTTTGTTATGCAAGGGGCATAGTCGGTCTGGATCTGTGGCTCCTTTTTCAACAGAGCCTGTAGGAGCTGCTTTAGCTTCATAAAACACGTCAGTCTTCCTCACAGACACTGGTACTTTGTTGTTATATCTTGTGGGTCTCTCTGTTTTGGTTGGACCCAAGTAGTGAGCTTGAGATATCATAAAGCTAGGGCCGTTTCTGGTTTTAGCTTCAGAACGAATAAACTGTGAAAAGAAGGTGAAAGGTGGATAGGGGACATGGTTGCATTCTTTGTACTTTGACCCTTGGGAAATCCACTTTTCTTGAAGACTAAATGGAAGCTTTTCTAATATGGGGTTCACTCCGCGTGATGTATCGAGATATGTTAGTCCAGGGAGGTATCCTCCTTCCTTTGCATATTCGAGTTCAAGCATAAGGTCTCCAAGCTCTCTTAATCTCACATTGTCTCTGTTTGAGATTCTGGGGAATTCCTCGATCCTCTTCAGGAGTGCATGTTCAACTGCCTCTGGGGTTCCATAGGTCTCTTCTAGTCTTTGCCAAACCATGCTAAGCCCTGCAGCTGAGTTGTGGCTGTGTATGGCTCGGATTCTTCTTGCTTGTTCCTTAGACGCTGGCCCAAGCCATTTAAACAAGAGGTCTAACTCTTCTCTTGGAGATAAGGTGAGTTCATCAATGACACTTTGAAAAGAAGTTTTCCACGCCCAATAGTTTTCCGGGTGGTCATCGAACTCCATTAAACCAGATGTAACCACTTCTCTTCGCATTAGGTATTTTGCGACATCTGGCGTGGTTGCTGTATGCTTTACAGAATTGTCAGAGTCCCACCTCTGCTGTGCAGGCTGTCTCAGGTAAGTTGCATCTACATGTGGATTGAAATGTCTCTTTATCTGTGTTTGCACAGGAGGGACATTTCCAGGAGTTTGTTGTATGGTGCTCACTGATGGTTGAGATTTCACATTTGTAGGAGCTATTTGTAGGTGAGTATCTTCATTGTCAATTCTGAGGTTACTCATTTCTTGTTTGACTGTCTCTACTGCAGGTTGTGAAGATGTGTGCATAGGTATGGGTTCTGATGCACTACTGCTGTGTTGCAAAACGTACTCACTTGTCCGTTGTGCAGCATTGGATGGTGAGAGTGGTAAGTCAATGTCATGATGAGAATCTATATCTGCATTTTCCACAGCAGCCACAAACACTGCTTCTTCTGCGGTGGCTGTAGCTGCCTCCTTTTCTATCTTTAGAATGTGCATTTTTGCTTTTAATGTTGCTTCTTCGACCATCATCTCTGCTTCTTTCTGAGCGAATGAAACCTGCATGCGGGCAGCTTCGGCTCTGGCTCGAGCTCTGAGTGCAGCAGAGCTTGTTGTTGATGATTTTCTACTTGATTGGGCGATGGATCTAGTCACCAAGGACTGATACTTTTCTTCATTGTTACTCCGTTCATCCATCCTAGTTGCTTGGATGACGATGGGTCAGCAACGCTGAATCAGTGTTAAACTGCTTCGTGTTGAACTTGGTGTATTACTGTCTTCTTACTATTCTGCCCTCGCATGTACGACGTCTGATTTGTACGGCTAGACAGATAGTTAACAGCAATGAAGAGAAACTTCGTAAGTCTTGTTGAGGATTGATGTCTTATCTTTTGTTGCTTTTTTTTTTTCTTCCTCAGTTTTATTTCTCAAGTTTTTTCCTCATTTAAGTCTGTAAGACTGAAAGAGTAAACAGAAAATAAACATTACAAAAGTGTAACATCTGTTGTCTTTTTTACACAATCAAATATAGTTACCCAGTAACTCAATATGATTAAACAGTAGGCTATTCTCTATGACAGCACTTTACACAATAAACTACAGATGTTCTTATTGCATAGAAATTAAACAAACATCCTCAGTAACACCAAACTATCTGCTAGACTGTTACATGTATAATCTATATGAATCAACAGATGTAAATAAATCAACTAATTAATCTGAGGCAAAGCGCCGAGGCTCGTTGCTGAGCAGATAAATCAGTGAGTCGGAAAACAAAAGACTTCAATCTAGAGCATACGCGATGAAACTAATAAGAGTCACGAACGTAATAACACACATTACTTAATGTAAACATATACATCACACAGAAACCACAATTCTGACGAAAAATTACTTACAGACAAAGATTTGACCAAACTCTGTAATGACGCAGACTCGTAGGTGATTTCAGCGCTGTAGCTCTGCTCGAACTAGGTCCGTCACTAAAACGGGTCCGACTAGGAAACAAACTAAACGCCGAGGGGCGGAACAATGGTAATTGGGGTAAAAAGCACCCCTGCTGTTGGGGCTAAAGGCGCACAGTAATTAACATGATAATTAATACTGTAGATGGCTGACTTTTCCATTTGTTGACTTGACATGGTTAGATTCAGATGGTAAATATCATATATTATGTTGGGTGTCCATATTAGAGATAATCACCATGTTTACAATAAAACCATCATATTTAAAACCATGATATTAATCATATCATATAATAAAATATAATTAGTTGTTACCACTGTAAATATATATTCAATTATTATTGGATCTCCTTCAATGCTTTAAGAATACTTACTTATTAAAATGATTTTGTATTTTAAAATATATTTTTTATATTAACATTTTAATGACAGTATATTTAAAGAACAAAAAAATATTCTTTTATTTTTCATAATAAGCAGAAAATAGTACAAACTTTGCTAAATTATTAACTTAGACATTATTTAAAAAACTTTATATTAGCTGAAGTATTTGTATCAATACCGTGCGCCTTTTACCCCATGCTGGTGAGCCTTTTACCCCGTGTGTGGGGTAAAAGGCCCCTCTTGCCACCTCATACATTTAAAAGATTTGTAAACAAAATAAACAACCTGAATGATTTATTTTCACACAAAATCTGTTGCTCCATTAATGTTCAATATTTTTTTCTGCAATTATACATTTCAGGCGCAGTGAATAGCACATTTTATTCTTAAGGTGGGCCTTTAGCCCCGTTGTACTATTATTAAGCAAAAAGTAAGCAAATATGGTTTGAGCATTATGGCCTATACAATCCTGGACTCTAATTGTATTCTATTATTAGGAACAATTACAACAATAAGACCATCAACAATTAACATCTATATTCTGTTTACAGTTATCTTTTTAGTTAACATTCTTTGAATGAATGGGCTTTTACACTGATAAAATATCCAACATTCTAAATGTATCTGACAGCAATGACATCAAACTGACTTGTAATCAGTCCATTTAATCATTTCTAGCCAATCTTATACGGAACTTCAGTTAACATTTATATGTGGATGCGTGCAGAGTGTTGTGACAACTACAACGCAGCACTGATATGATTTAATTTACACAGAACTAAAACCTGTATTCACCAGAAACTTTAACTCATATTTTGTTCCCTTCCAAGAACTGTAACTTTCTTCAGGATGTGCCAATTTAGTTCTTTATAATGTGTTGTTAGTTCTTAATACTGTAGAATGTGAATTTGGTGAAGCTAATATCCTGTAATTTATACACCCCACACTTGACTGCACTACATAATGTCTCACCCTCAGGAATGAAAACTGAATCTGATGCTCATTGTTGTGCAATGCAAAATTCAAACATATAAATGTATCTGTTTAATCTGCTTAAAATTGTAGCTGCTGTTGTAAATATATGATTGACTTGGGTCAGTTTGATCATGTTTACAAGCCATTCAGGGCATTTTTCACAGAGCACAGCCTTTAGAATTACCTCTTACCTTATTTCTGTGACATATTATATTGCTTTTGTACTATTTTAGACCTGGAGTCCCAGAACACTGTGCATATTTTAGAAGATTTTTGCATTACTTTGTTCTGTAGCCAACAGCTTCAAGCTTGATGCCCCCTTTCACCCTCTTTGAATGAAATGCTTTCACAGCTGCTATGCTTTTCATTCTGTCAAGCACAGGAGATTAGTATGATCCCACAAAATCTTAAAGTCAAATATAATTCATATTTGCATAAATATGCATATAAGTATGCATATCAGTTTGCATAAATATGCATATAAGTATGCATAAACTGTTCCATTTCTTCATCATTTTCTCACCTCCAATAATACAAACTCTTTTGATTTTCTTTCTTCTATGGAACACAAAAGGAGGTCATCTTAGTCATATGATACCTATTCCTCATGTTTTCAAAAAATAGGCCTTCTATCTTCATTTTTCCCAAGACAGAATTGGTTTTAGATGAATTAAGCCCATTATGGCATACCATTTCTTAACCATGTATATCATTTTGTTGACTTCTCTTTCCCTAGTAAAACCCAGTGCAGTCTGGGGATGATAACAACACTTAAGTGCATAGGTAAGTAATATCAAAAGTTGTCGGTTTACAGGTGCAGTTACATTAACAAAATTAACTGTCATAGCGACGCATGAAGCACAGCTCACACAAAAGTCATTTTCAAAACAAACAGCTTTTAGTTGGTCAATGTGATGCATCTAAAATCTGCCTTGATACATTCATCAATTACATAGCTTATGTTTTTCATTCCTGCTCTGAGATCAATATTCAATATCAATATTCAAGATTGTTCACAATCCTAATGTTTCAAATGTATACATTTAAAATTATAAAGCTTAATGGATGCTTTAAAAAAAAAAGAAGAAAAAAAAGAGACTTTTGTTAGTTATGTTAAAGGTATTTTTTCTTTGATAATTTAAATTATTTTACACCTAATGAACAGGACATTTGAGCAATATCATTAAAATGAGGTTAACTACATGACATAAAGACTCCAGACTTTTTCAGTCTTCTAGAAAAAGCAGGTCACCCTCATGTTGGCACCACCATGTTGATGTCACATTACCAGGTGTGTCGACTCATTATAATAGCATTAAAAATAATGTTTACCAGTTTCATTCACATGCCTCAGCCTGTGTGCGATTCACCCTTCTAGACTTAAAAAATACAATATATATATATATATATATATATATATATATATATATATATATATATATATATATATTGTATTTTTTAAGTCTAGAAGGGTGAATCTATATATATATATATATATATATATATATATATATATATATATATATATATATATATATATATAATGTCCAGAGAACAAAATAAAAGATAAACAGAGCTTTGATATGAAGTGGCAACTGTTAATTAAAAAACCTCATACATCCAGGCCAATAGGTGTCAGTGTAGAGTTTAAAGTTAAAACTATAATAACAGTTATTGCGACTTTCTTCCTTGCAATTGCTTGCAAAAGTTTATATCTCACAATTCAGAATTTTCTTCTCAAAACTGAGTTTATATCTTGCAATTGCGAGTTGATATCTAGGTTTATATCTCGCAATTATGAGTTTTTATTCAGTACTCAAAAATTGTGAGAAATCATGACTGAATAGCAAGAAAAAAGGGTCATAATTGTGATAAAAAGTTAACTCAAATTAACTTTTTTTTTTTTTTGTGGTGGTGGTGGAAATAAGCTTTCATACGTTTGTTTCAGAACTTTATTCATTTTAAAAGATAACCACTTTCTAAACTATAAATTGCAAATGTGAAAAAAGTAAAAAAAAAATTGCCATATGAGTGATTAATAAGCAAACATTTGATCTATTTCTGCATAGCTTGTGGTTCCAGACCTAAGTTCAATGCTCGTATAGTTGGCGGTAACCTGTCGGTTGAGGGTCAGTTCCCCTGGCAGGTGAGCCTGCACTTTCAGAACGAGCACATGTGTGGAGGCTCCATTATATCATCTCGCTGGATACTGACTGCTGCACACTGTGTATACGGGTGAGTTTAAAATGTCCTCATGAAACAATATTCAGACACATGGAAATTATCATATTCTGCTGCTTTCTATGCAGGTTTGCATACCCTGTGCTGTGGAACATCTATGTGGGTTTGATTGATCAGCCAGTTAACGCAGTCCAGTCTCTCGCTGTGGAGAAGATCATTTATCACAGTCGCTACAGACCCAAGGGCTTGGACCATGATATAGCTCTGATGAAACTGGTGCAGCCCCTCAGCTTCAATGGTACCTTTTGCAAAAGAGGTTCTTTTAAAATGGAAAGTGGTTTTTCTGAAGAACCACATCAGGTGACATTTACCAGACAGCAACATAGTTTTGGCCCAGATCCGGCCCACATCTGGCCCGTGTGAAATCCATGTGGGCCAGATGTGGGCCGGATCTGGGCCAAAACTATGTTGCTGTCTGGGAAATGTCACCCGATAATGTCTTATCTTAATAACTTACATCCTCCATGCCCTTGTTTTGCATTCATCGTGACAAATGGCATATCACCGTTTTTTTCAGGTTTTGTGGAGCCTATTTGTCTGCCGAACTTTGGGGAGGAGTTTGAGGATGGTAAAATGTGCTGGATCTCAGGATGGGGCGCCACAGATGATGAAGGTGAGTCTGGGAATTTAAAGGCCATTACACACCAAACAGACATCGAAGAACTAGTGGCAACAAAAGCCAACTATGTTTACTTGTGTTTGGGCCAAAAAGTTGTGCTTGAACACACCAAAGACTAGAGCCAATGGCCAACTAGCACTTATTTTGCCTTTAACTTAAATATTCACATTCTTCATTGGATCGTTTGCAGGGAAGATAAGCTATTTTATTGCTTCGCATGATAATTAGATTTTTTTTCTCTTATGATTTATATAATTTTGTTTACTTTGATCTAATTACCGTGAAAACAGTGACCCGTTGGACGCTCGCTGCTGCTTCAGCCATCGTAGATTATCCAAATAAAGAGTGTGTTCAACAAGCTGACAGAAGTCGATCCATTTCTTTGTTGGAAACGTTTTAATGCCGAAGTATTTTACAGACTGTGTGTAAGGAAATAATGCTGCATTCATGTGCTATCGGAATTATTGTAAATACGAGTTTCCTAGTCGGAAATTGGCCATATAAGGCCTCTAAGGCCGTTCATGTCCAATTTCCGACTAGGAAACCCGTAATTACAATAATTCCGATAGCACGTGAATGCAGCATTACTCTCACTACCGGTAGGTGTCAGTCCTCATCCTTTCAAAAAGGGAAAGATAAACCTGGTTGGCAAATATATAAAGCAGTGCTTGCTTACCATTGTGTATATGAATCATGCTGATCAGTTTATCTTCACTTTGGTTGGTCGTCATAAAATGTAAAATTTGAAGACCCTTCTGTGTGTGTTGTCTTGACTTTGATGTTTGCTTAAAGGGGACATATCACATGCAGTTTCGGCCAATCTCATGTTAGTCTCAGCCTCAGACGTCACGCCCATGGAGCGTTGGCTAACACTTCAGGAGTTTCGAAGTCATCATCGGATTGGTTGAATTATACAGGATTTCCGGGAGAAGTGTGTGTCGCGTTCTTTAACGTTCCACCTGGAAACAAAGATGATGTGACGCCATACCCCCTCAAGAAAGAAGAAAGCCATCGAGTTTACAACTGTGATGACGAGCGCTTATCAGGATCAACTAAATGCTTGATTTTCAAAAGTATTTGAAATATTTAAAGTTCGCGGCATAGAATCTTTAAAATACATCCGAGAGTTTTACACACCGGTCTGTTATTGTGGCGACATTTCCACACCCCGAAACGTGATGCTGAATGAAACGAACTGTGACTGGTTGTTTGAAATGTCAGTCAAACGGCCTCATGGGTGGGCCTTGGCCAATGAAAGCTGCCATGGATTCCAGACCTTCAGCCGTCAGTCTGAATGTCTGGCTACTCGAGACTAATCTCATGTTAATCTTGAGTACCTACAGAGTAGTATTGCATCCTTCATATCTCCTTTAGTTTTATCAGATTTATAAAAGACAGATACAGCTTTACGCTTCTCTCCGAAAACAGTGAAGCTCCTGGAGGCGTGCTGTGGGCAGAGCTAAAGAGTCATGATCATGCAAACCTTTTGCGTAGCGATTACCTGCAAGATGTGATATTGACATAATTCCCTTAATGCTGGGTTCTTTGGGAAGCTGAACAAGGATGTGGTTGCTTTTTACAAATGGTATATTGTAGTCAGGGTAATAACGATATGGTTTGAACACACCTTTATACGAAGCCTGAAGAAGTGTCTTTGGCACAGAAATACTCCATCATACGTCTAACTCATTTTTGAGACTTTGGTCATGTTTAGCATTAGAATCCAGCTCTTTAGCTTTGTGGGCAGTCATGGCCTAATATTTAGAGAGTCGGACTTGTAACCCAAAGGTCATGGGTTTGAGTCTCAGTACCGGCAGTGTTTGTAGGTGGGGGAGTCAATGAAAAAAATGAACAACACACTGATTCTTCTGAGTTTGTAAAATGACCCAATGTCCTCAAATCAGATCAAATGTCCTGTTGTGTTCTATTAGGTGAAGGGAGTGTTTCGCTGCATTCCGCAAGCGTCCCACTGATCTCTACAAAAGCCTGCAGTCAGCCGGAGGTTTATCAAGGTTATATATCACCAGGCATGATCTGCGCAGGGTACCTGGAGGGTGGAACAGACTCCTGCCAGGTATATCATCTCACCATGGATTTGTACTGATACTAACATTTTCATGCACATCAAATTACACTTACTTTATATATTCTATAAGTCTATAATAACCATTGGTTATTAGAATATGACCAAATACTGATTAACTTTGGAATATTACTGTGCAAGTCAACATGAAACACTACAGTATAAAGAAAGTACAATACCTGAAGGACCTACAAAAAAAAAAAAATATATATATATATATAATATATACAGTGGGTACGGAAAGTATTCAGACCCCCTTAAATTTTTCACTCTTTGTTATATTGCAGCCATTTGCTAAAATCATTTAAGTTCATATTTTTCCTCATTAATGTACACACAGCACCCCATATTGACAGAAAAACACAGAATTGTTGACATTTTTGCAGATTTATTAAAAAAGAAAAACTGAAATATCACATGGTCCTAAGTATTCAGACCCTTTGCTGTGACACTCGTATATTTAACTCAGGTGCTGTCCATTTCTTCTGATCATCCTTGAGATGGTTCTACACCTTCATTTGAGTCCAGCTGTGTTTGATTATACTGATTGGACTTGATTAGGAAAGCCACACACCTGTCTATATAAGACCTTACAGCTCACAGTGCATGTCAGAGCAAATGAGAATCATGAGGTCAAAGGAACTGCCTGAAGAGCTCAGAGACAGAATTGTGGCAAGGCACAGATCTGGCCAAGGTTACAAAAAAAATTCTGCTGCACTTAAGGTTCCTAAGAGCACAGTGGCCTCCATAATCCTTAAATGGAAGACGTTTGGGACGACCAGAACCCTTCCTAGAGCTGGCCGTCCGGCCAAACTGAGCTATCGGGGGAGAAGAGCCTTGGTGAGAGAGGTAAAGAAGAACCCAAAGATCACTGTGGCTGAGCTCCAGAGATGCATTCGGGAGATGGGAGAAAGTTGTAGAAAGTCAACCATCACTGCAGCCCTCCACCAGTCGGGGCTTTATGGCAGAGTGGCCCGACGGAAGCCTCTCCTCAGTGCAAGACACATGAAAGCCCGCATGGAGTTTGCTAAAAAACACCTGAAGGATTCTCTGGTCTGATGAGACCAAGATAGAACTTTTTGGCCTTAATTCTAAGCGGTATGTGTGGAGAAAACCAGGCACTGCTCATCACCTGTCCAATACAGTCCCAACAGTGAAGCATGGTGGTGGCAGCATCATGCTGTGGGGGTGTTTTTCAGCTGCAGGGACAGGACGACTGGTTGCAATCGAGGGAAAGATGAATGCGGCCAAGTACAGGGACGAAAACCTTCTCCAGAGTGCTCAGGACCTCAGACTGGGCCGAAGGTTTACCTTCCAATAAGACAATGACCCTAAGCACACAGCTAAAATAACGAAGGAGTGGCTTCACAACAACTCCGTGACTGTTCTTGAATGGCCCAGCCAGAGCCCTGATTTAAACCCAATTGAGCATCTCTGGAGAGACCTAAAAATGGCTGTACACCAACGTTTACCATCCAACCTGACAGAACTGGAGAGGATCTGCAAGGAGGAATGGCAGAGGATCCCCAAATAAACTTGTTGCATCTTTCCCAAAAAGACTCATGGCTGTATTAAATCAAAAGGGTGCTTCTACTAAATACTGAGCAAAGGGTCTGAATACTTAGGACCATGTGATATTTCAGTTTTTCTTTTTTAATAAATCTGCAAAAATGTCAACAATTCTGTGTTTTTCTGTCAATATGGAGTGCTGTGTGTACATTAATGAGGAAAAAAAATGAACTTAAATGATTTTAGCAAATGGCTGCAATATAACAAAGAGTGAAAAATTTAAGGGGGTCTGAATACTTTCCGTACCCACTGTATATATATATATATATATTTGTTCATGTTGGTAACAGGGTGACAGTGGTGGTCCATTGGCTTGTGAGGATTCCTTCACCTGGAAATTGGTGGGAGCCACGAGCTGGGGGGAAGGCTGTGCAGAAAAGAACAAACCTGGGGTTTACACGCGCATCACACAGTCCCTCACCTGGATACATCTGCAGATGGAGGTCAGCATATGATCATGTCTGTCTGTGAACTTGTGAGACCAGGAAGTTATGTGGTTTGTCAAAACATAGCTATATAGTGAGGCTGTCTTCTTTTAATGAATTAATCACATTTTTTGTGCTTCAAATTAAAAGTTTGCAATGTGGTGATTCATTCCTTAAAGGGATAGTTCACTTTGAAATTAAAATTTGATATCTATCAGCTTACCCCAAGGGCATCCAAGATGTAGGTGTCTTTTTTTCTTCAGTAGATCCAATTTTGATGCTTTTAGGTCAAACCGTTCTAGTCTGTCAGTCATATAATGACAGGTATAGGTCACTGTCTCTATAAGAGGGAAAAAGAACATGCACAGAGAAATTCAAATTAAACAATTCCCCATCGTAACTACACATTGATGGCCTAAGACACGAAACGAGTGGTTTGTGTGAGAAAACGAACAGTATTTATATTGTTTTTTACCTCTCGTACACTACCATGTCCAAGTGATCTGAGTGCGCACACACATCCGGTGTGTGACGTGTGTGTGCGCGCGCTCTGGCTCACGCTTGACGGAGGGCGTGTCTGAAGCGTGGTGCTGATGCAACTTCGTGGTATTTTCTCGTTGGAAGACGCGCACTGTCATCGCTCGTGTCGTTTCTGAACTGTCTACTCTAGGATAATGATGACTTCTTTTAAGCAGACCCGCTTGCTGTCATGCATTGTATTTCTATACGAGCACTCCATGTATCCGTTTCATTCATCTGTATCTCGGCGTCAACGCTTGACGGAGGGCATGTCTGAAGCGTGGTGCTGACGCAACTTTGTGGTATTTTCTTGTTGGAAGACGTGCACTGTCATCGCTCGTGTCGTTTCTGAACTGTCTACTCTAGGATAATGACGACGAGCGCTCCATGTATCCGTTTCACTCATCTGTAACTAGCCAAACACACATGCCGCAACTCCACCCTCCTCACCCTGCGTCACTTCCACCTAACCAAGTAAGAAATAACAGATCCAGGAACAGTTTATTGAGACATGACACCGGCGAGGAAAAAAAAAAGGAATCTTACTATGACGAAGGATTAGTCCATGAATAATATTTGTGCCATTCCGAAATTAAAGAGCCATCATTTTGTACCAAAAGGAATATACATAACCGTATATAATAATACTGTCAAACAATTCAAATAATTTTTTAAAGCACCACACTTCAGACACGCCCTCCGTCAAGCGTTGACGCCGAGATACAGATGAATGAAACGGATACATGGAGCGCTCGTATAGAAATACAATGCATGACAGCAAGCGGGTCTGCTTAAAAGAAGTCATCATTATCCTAGAGTAGACAGTTCAGAAACGACACGAGCGATGACAGTGCGCGTCTTCCAACAAGAAAATACCACAAAGTTGCATCAGCACCACGCTTCAGACACGCCCTCCGTCAAGCGTGAGCCAGAGCGCGCGCACACACACGTCACACACCGGATGTGTGTGCGCACTCAGATCACTTGGACATGGTTGTGTACAAGAGGTAAAAACCGATATAAATACTGTTCGTTTTCTCACACAAACCGCTCGTTTCGTGTCTTAGGCCATCAATGTGTAGTTACGATGGGGAATTGTTTAATTTGATTTTCTCTGTGCATGTTCTTTTTCCCTCTTATAGAGACAGTGACCTATACCTGCCATTATATGACTGACAGACTAGAACGGTTTGACCTAAAAACATCAAAATTGGATCTACTGAAGAAAAAAAGACACCTACATCTTGGATGCCCTTGGGGTAAGCTGATACATACCAAATTTTAATTTCAAAGTGAACTATCCCGTTAAGACTAAAATAAAACGAATGAGAAAATATCAGAACCAAGGCAGTTGGAAAAGAGGATGGTTGCACTCTGTGAGAAAATTACTTGGGAAAAGCTATTTTTGTTGGGAAAGGTCATGCAGAAAGGAGGTCATCTTATCACGTGATATCAGGAGTTATGCTAATGATTCAGTGCCCTCTTGTGGTTTGAAAAGAATAATACAAAAAAAAACTAATTTTCTTTGCCTCTTTTCATACAGAGAGAAGAAATACTGCATCCCTCTGCTACCAGCTCTAATTATTGAGACATACAGTTTAATTATGGGAAATGCAACATCAGGAAACTGAATCCATGCAGAGACTCCACAAAAAAAAAAAAACCCTGTCACAGGCTGCACCTGCCACTGTATGTCATATAGAGGCACAGCGTAAGAAATCATTATATTACATACACTCAAATCTCAAAAAAGTTTTAGGTGCAAGTAGTATGGGTGCTTTCACACCTGCCTCATTTAGTTCGGTTGAATCGCACTAGAGTTCGTTGTCCCTCTTGGTGCGGTTTGTTTGGGCAGGTGAGAATGCAGCAATCGCACTCGGGTGCGCACCAAGCAAGCGTACCGAGACCTCCTTGAAGAGGTGGTCTCGGCTCGATTGCAAACGGACTCTGGAGCGGTTCGCTCATGGTGAGAAAGCAATCCGGCCCAACGGACCAACGAACCAAGCGGTATCATAATTCATAATGGGAAATATGTTATATAAAAAGCAGCAGTCAGTGTCTTTTGTGAATGCGAGTGAGAATTTGTGAGAAACTGTGATTTTGTTAGTGAGAATATTTGTTATTGCAGTTGAAAAACAAAGAGCACCGACCTCTTCATATTAAAACGTGTAATTAATTGCTCTTCTCCGCGCATGACAAGAATGCTGTCCGGACGAAGCCTTGATTCCTGCATATATATTAGGGCTGAACGATTTTGGAAAATAATCTTTGCGATTTTTTTTACCAATATTGCGATTGCGATTTAATATGCGATTTTTTTTTTTAAAGCTCTTTATATTCTGTATTATTCAACAAAGACAAGCAATAAATCATTGTATAGTATGCAGTGTTGTGCACGTTACTTTAAAAAAGTAATTAGTTATATTACTAGTTACTTCTCACAAATAGTAACTGAGTTACATCATTATAAAATAAACTAATTACCAGGGAAAGTAACTATTGTTACTTTTTTTTTTTAAATGTTCAAATATGTCAAATAACTTGGATGTCCCCAATATTAACTGTTAAATAAATGAAATGGACACTAAATAGAATACATTATTATTATAAAACATTGCACACTAATCTACACTATTTTATTGTTTCTGTGGGACAATGTGAGACACCTATCAAATTCAATTGATTATTGTAAATATTATCAACCCTCTATAGACACCTTGGCAATAGAATCTGCATTGGCTTGTCATTTTTTATAGTATATCATATAATTAATATTGGCCTGTTGAGTAAAATAAAAAAATGACAAGCCAATGGAGATTATATTGCCAAGGTGTCCATAGAGGGTTGATGATATTTACAATAATCAATTGAATGATTTTCAATTATATATAATTATATCTATATAAAGCTTATGTTATTGATTATGATTATGTTTAATATCTCACTTAGCATCAGTCAGTCAAAACATTATAATATGATATTATGATAATTTAGCATTACATTTTAGCATTATATGATGATAGGACTTTAGTAATTAGAATAACCATGTATGAATGTATTTGTCATGCTGACTGAATTTAGGACTGGTGGTGGTGCTTAAGATATTGTTTGTCATTTAGTGTTTCTATAAAAAAAGGAAAAAGAAAACTACAAATAATACTGATAAGATAACAAAACTACTACGAATTCCACTACTAATAACAGTATAAAACGCACTAAGAATTATTGAGCTGCTGGGTTCATGAATATTAATCAGGTTGTCTGCGTTCGCTCGAACTGATTCGCTGAAATCAAAAACAGGGACGATGATAGGTGAGCGCCGGCCAATGAGATTGCCGTTTACGCATTAGCTCCGCCCACTAGCGGAGAACCCGGCAGTTCTTAAAAGCTGAAGAATTCCAAAGGAACTCCGTTATTTTGACACGAAAATACAACAAAGAATATCGTTTACATGTAGCGCGTCAATTCTGCATGTTATGAAAGACCCGCGGACACGAAAATAACCCGCGGCAAACTGCGGACTTGGCAACATAGCGTGCCAACTTGATGCTTCCTCTGAAGACTGCTTAGATGTGTTTGACTTGAAGCAGCGCTGCTAGACCGATCGTTGTGTGAGTCATCAAAGTACTGCGAGAGCTATAAGAGAGCAGACGTCTCCTTATGCTTTATCTCGCCGTACTTTGATGTCATACGATCGATCTTCAAGTCGAACACACCGCTTTACTCCTACTCTCGCGTGTCACGTGACAAAGTGTAATCGCAGCCTCTGCGGTGGAAGAATCGCGTTTTCTCATATCGCGATATTATCGCAAATGCAATTAATCGTTCAGCCCTAATATATATATAGTGAAAATATAATTATATAGGCCTATAGATAGATATATTAGAGTGGAATGACGGGTACATTCGTTTTGCGTTTGCCAGGACGGCTATAAAGCCACAATAAGCGGCGGAGCGAACTTGTCAATCCATCTTGATGAATGACGCAGAGGAACATAAACAGGTGAACTCAGTGTTGCCGTGTGAAAGTGAACCGAACCGAACCAAGAAGAGAATGCAACAATGTAACAAATTAATCCCTGTTTCGGAACAAAGCAAATGATCTACAGGTCTGAAAGTACCTTTATACAGTACTTGCTATTGTTTTAAGAACTACCTGCCAAACATCTGATGTGTCATGATGAATGATTAAATACAGAAATACTTCCAGAGACACGCAAGTGACAATGTGCTTATGTCTAATATGCAATAAATATGGAGGAAAAAAGGACAAAGGCCCCATCCACGCAAAAAGTATTTTCACTGTTGCAAAACTTTGTAAAGGCTTTAATATGTTATACTATTGTAGTGTTTACAGACAAGTCCTTAAATAATTGTTTAAAAACAGCACACAATTAACAACATTTAATGTAAAATGGTGTGGCAAAATACTCCGACTTGACCTTTATTTGACTTTAATATGGACATTTTATGCCATAATTCCCAAAGCATCTTTCATAACTCTGATTGTTAAGGGAAGCTTAGTACATGTTAGATCAAACTACATTAACCTAGAGCAAAAACAAGGAGGTCCCTCTGAAACGAAGGAACATCTTCAGCATACAGATGACGATGACTGGAAGAGACTTTGATTTAACTCATCTTACTAAATTTCATCAACGTATCAGGCTTTCTGTGCTTATCAGCGGTATAGTTTTACAAAAGAATATGTAAGGCATTTTGTATGTGAGTGTTAAAACCAATTTACATATTTAAAAATGGTTTATAATCCAACATCTTTTTGTTTTTTTTTCTAAAAAACTTTGTCATCCCCTGAAAACAGGGCAGATAGTAGTTTCTGTACATAAATATTCCCTATAAAACACAAACCAAAAAAAAGAAAACACTTTTTACAACGTTCATATATAAAAATAATAATCTCTTTTCTCGAACTCGGTCTTGGAGCCTCTCTACAAGCGTGACCATACTGAAGAGAACATGAACATGCAGTGTGAATAAAACCAGCACGACGACAAACTCTTAAAATCTTGGCATTCAAATGAGTTAATATAGAAAACAAAATCATTACAAACATTCACTAAAAAGCTTAAGAATTTTCCTCTGCGTTCCATTGTTGCAACCTTCTTGAAGTGTCTCTATATAAAAGTGCACGCACCTGCACGTCTACGCAATAAAAACAGATGCTGAAATGCAACTCCTCGCACACTGCATCTTTCAGTAACGTTGTGCTCTCTGTAAACTGTTTGTGTGTGTTTGTGTAACATATAGGCCAACATACAGTACTCTTAATAATTTTTTTTTTTTGTAGTGCACAAGTATCAGCTTTGCTGAAAGTCTATGAGGGGACTGGATCTCTTGCCACAAGTGTCATGTGCAAGTTTTCCAATGTAAATGTAAGCATGCAGTGTGTGACCTGCGATCTGTGTGTCTTAGTCGCTAACATCTAAACCCAGCCCGGTCATGTTAGCAGATGACAAATCTGCGTCGTCTTCATTGCCGCTTTCCTCTGATTCATCCTCGCTGTGATTTCCCATCATGACTTGCTGCATGGCGAGAGTTGCTCCATCTGATGAAAGCGCCTGGAACCCATCGACATTCATCCCCACTGTAACCATACTACCTGCACACAATCACAATACATATTCCACTGTCAAAAATCAGTCAGTCAATGAAAATCTGTGATATAAATCTGACTCTTTTTGGGCATGAGTGCTGTAAAAGCACATTGTTTTGAGAAAGTACCGTCTGGCATTGTGAGCTGCTGCTGGGTTCCAGATGAGGCGATGGTGTCAGACCAGAAGCGGTGTAGCGGGCGGCTCTGAGCGGTCTTCTTTTTGGTTTTGGCCATCTCTGAGTTGACATCCAGCATCGGCTGCAAGATCCGTCTTCGAGCATTAATAAACCTACAGGACAGACACAGACAATATTTTGCATCCTTCGCTATGCACAGGAGATATATCAGTGCGTGGAAAGTAAATATGTAGTAATTAATCATTTTGAGAGTTATTTTTAATTCCTATTTTAAAAATGTAAGAGCATGTAATTCTACATGCTGTATTTTAATAATTTTAAATGTGTGATGAACACAAAAGCTGATAAACAGCAACTTTCAAGGTTTATGTAACAAACATGATATCATGTATGAATAAGTGATAGAAATTAATATTCTTTACATTCTGAATTCAGATGTAGTTATTTGGGTTTACTGTTCACACTATCATTATTTTGCTTTGTTTATGCTAATTCTGTGCATGACATTGTAATTACAAATGCTCACATAGTTGTTTCCCAGCTGCACTTGAAGGCAGGATGTCTGAATATTTTAAGGAAATACATAAATGCACAGCATTTGAGAACTCATTGTAAACGTTTTGTATTTAATACATCAGGAGATAAAAACATAAGACTTTAAAATAGGTCTGTCATGTTATTTTTGTAAATAAAGAAACCAAAAAATGAAAAACAAATGTGTTTTTGCACATGTAATAATGTGCCAATAACGACTGAAAAAGTATGAAAAAGTAAACCTTATAATTTTAAGAAATTATTGAACACTTCTGTTGCAATACACAACAGATTTTATTGATTATGCGTTTCTTAACTATTGTTGATCCTGTGTAGAAAAGTCAGCAAAGTGGAACAGAGTCAATAGCTATGTTTCATCCAAAAATGCAATTTAAACTTGTGCACAAAACTGGAATATCGCATAAAACATTTGCGAATAAAGCACTGTTTCCATCCAAGGAGTCAAAGAGAACAAAATTGTCACTTCCTGATCAACCGACACTATATATTACTAAGAAAATTAGGAGAAGCCACTGTATATAAGAATTTTCATATATGATAAATTACTTGCATCTCACAGTGAGCAGATGAAACAATAACTGCGGTCATTGCTTTCAGAGGCGGATGCTGCTGTTTGGGAACGCAGTCGTGTAAGTATATCAATTATACAGAAATACTTTGACGACAGACTTTGCTCAGGCATTTCAGAATGACCATAACATTTTAGATGCTGTGGAACGAGATCGGTCCGCTGGTTAGTCAGGTTTTCCTGTTCCGTCACATAAGTCACATTACTTTTTTTTGATGCGCATGGTGGAATTTATTCGGTAAATGTGTTTACATCGTAGTTTATGTGCATTTTTTCTTATCGGATAAAAAGTTGATCCTACTCAATTGTGCGCATATGTTTTTAATCTTGTTGTTTCCATCCAGCGTTTTTTTATGCAATATTCCAAAATGTGCATAAAAAGAGGTGGATGGAAACAGCTACTATCTACTTTGTGTTCTTGCTGGATTTACTTACCAGTTGTTGACCTGGAGTAAAGTCAGGTTTGTTTGAGTTGCAATTTGCTTTTTCTCTTCCTCAGTGGGATAAGGATGCTAAATAAAGAAGGTGAACAGTGGAGTGTTTATAAATTTATATCAGGTACAACAAAACTTCACGGACTGACTTTAAATGTTTGTTTGCCAACTAACCGCAATGTGCTGGAAGAGCCAGGAGCGCATGACACTGGTAGCCTGTTTGGGGAGAACACCACGCTTGTTTTTAGGTGAGTTATCATCTCCACCAAAGAAACTCAAGTCCTGATTGAGCTGAAACTGGAGCTGCAGGAAGTAGAAGGAGTCTCTGATCAGTGAGTCTGCGTGTAAATTTGTTTGTGTGTGCTCTGCTGGAGCGTCATGCAAACCTGTGAGTTCTGGATGTGTATTGTTCCAGGTGAGATGGCTTGTGTCACCACTTGTCCCTGTGGTGTGACTACTGTCACTGGCTGATACACTGTATTACCTGCACAGAAACAAGATTTTTTTAATAAGAGGAACCATCATTTCAACCAAATAGCCACTGATGCCAATTAGACTGAAAAGGCTCACATGTAATAAGCAAAACCCAAAATATTTTTTATTTTTTTTTAAATCAACTAAATGAACACGTTTATGCATCAATAACTCTTTCCCCGCCAGTGTTTTTGAAAAAAAGTTGCCAGCCACCGCCAGCGTTTTTGATGATTTCCACTAAAATTTCATGGCCCCCAGAATATTTTGTTGTATGAATATCTGAACATGCAACATCAAAATAAAGAACAGACCCTCTACTATTTAAAAAAAAAAAAATGTTTCATTCTAGCTTTTTTTTTTTTTTTTAAATCAACACTTGAATGTAGGTAAGTTTCATAAAAAAAAAAGCAACATTGAGCAAAAATTCCATGTTTGGCAGGGAAGCCTTGTCAAACTAATGGAAAAGTCTGTGTTTGGCGGGGAAAGAGACAATAAGTGTATAATTATTTAAATGGAACATTAAATCATAAAAATCAGCAATGTTTATAAGAAACATTTGCAAATCAATGAATGCAAAATAAAAGACCACCAATAAATCTGAAAAACAAAGGTTTTATAGGGATAAGTCCCTATAAGTAGTCGTAGTTCACCGGCGAGCTACACAATTCACACTCAGAATTGCAGATGAATCGCCTGCGATATTGAACGTGATATTGCGTAGCTTGTCAGTGAACTATGGCTCTGTGTATTAAATGCCGCTCCATTTGAAAACAGGTGATGGAGATTTATTAATAATCACAGAACCGGCTTTACTGACGAGATGCGCATGACAATCACATGCGATATATCGTGCACCCCTATTGTAACCCCACGCAGCTCCCACTGCAATTCATAACACAAGAACATGTACCTGCGACCATTTGTGATGGATTGACTGCTGTCACTGTAACATTCCCTTGTTGAAGTCCTTGTGAGGGCGCCACAACACCCTGGGGGCTGAGGGCACTTGAGAAAGGGTTGGACAGCTGCAAAAAAATAAATAAATTGAACAATACATCAATGTACTTGCTGTGAGTGTTAGTGTCTAAAATATGAGGAAAAGGGCCTTTACTTGGTCATGGCATGGAGAGTATGGGCTGCCTGGCTCTCCACTCAGTAGTGTCTCACTGTTCATCTTGGTCTTGAGGCAGGAAATGTAACGGCTGCAGAAGTCTTTGCACAGATCACTAACTTTCTCTAGCTCTAACAGATGAATCCGCAGCACCTGGATGGCCTTGACCATCTGAGAGCAAGCATACATTAGTGACACTTGTCAGTGTTTGAAGTTAAGATCAAAGCTATAAGGTACAGTCAAACCAAAAATTATTAAGACACCAGATATATTTTTTATATTTTTTCAGGGTCCAACTGAACCATAGCTAAGGTTTATCCAAAAAAAAGTCACTAGGTTTGTCAGTATGTATATTCTATGGAAAAAAGCCGCTAAAAGGGTCTGAAAGTTGCTAAAATCTAGTGCTGAAGTTGCGCTCGTGTGTGTGTGTGTGTGAGACGCGGGAGCTGATGGCAGCGGGCGGTGGATATTTGTGGAGGTCAATGTGGATATTGTGGACGAGTTCTTCTGTGTCATCACGTTCTACAGCTTCAGTTTCAGAACTTTCACGCTTAGTAACACATACAGCTGTTCCCTCACCTCAGTGCAACAGTGAAAAGAGACCCCTCTCAAACAGTGTCACGTTCCGAACGTTGTTTAAACGAAATACACCAGTATTGCGGTATTTTAAAAGTTCATATCATAAGAAAAATAAACACCGGTATTCGGTATGAACCGGTTTGCCGCCCAGCACTACAATAGAGGTACTACCATAAAAGCCAAATTTTGAGCAAGTAGATCTCTGTTAATTCATGTGCATCCATGCTCTTTTTTTATTCATAGTAAGATGGCAGTGATGCACAAAGGAAATGGGTTATATTGTAATGCATAAGCATGCACAAAATTCCCATGCGCATGTGAATAGTTTCTCGAAGGTACAAAAACTATTCTTGTGTGCAGATGACTGTACTATATACCAAATATAAAGCTGAAAAGAATGCTCTATGAACCATTTATGTTAAAAATGGTCTGAAAATCTAAAGAGTTTTGGAAATTTGAGTCTGGAAAAGTATGGAATTTTGAAATGGAAAATGTGTAGGAACCCTGTTTTTTACTAGTGGGTGCAGGACACTAAAGTTCATTTATGTAAGTGAGGATAGCAAAATAAAGTGAACCGTGACATACCCAAAAATTCTTCATACCGTGGACTACCAGTAAAACTGATAAAGATTTGGGACCAAAAATTATTCAGACACTTTGAGCTGACCATGTTTTGCTGAAGTGTTTTTTCTTTAATTGCTAATGTGACCTTTTTACTCCACAGACTGAATAAAATTAAGCATGGCTAAGGGTGGCCCAACAAAGTATTGATAGTTGTGTAAATATTGTCATACTAACAGTTGTCTGCATAATTTTTGGTTAATTGTAATCCAATACATCCATTTTTATCAAAGTTAACTGACATTATCAAGATGAATTTGTTCTGACACAGTTTAACTGAGTTCTCGTCATATTTTCTAAACTATAGCGAATAAACTGCGATAATGTGAGAAATGTTGAAAGTGTCTGAATAAATTTTGGTTTGACTGTATATACAGTAATATTAGCTATTTTGTCACCATCTGTCACATCTCTTACCAAGTTGTCAAGGTCTGGGTCTTCACTAAAGAATGCTTTGCCATCTTTCTCCTGACTGCGTACAAAGTTTTCGATGTCAACATCAAAACTGGCAGACGTTACGCAGTCAGAGCCCTGAGTGGACTGCTCACACTTCTCAAACAGCAGGGCCAAGAGAGGGAAGAGGGGATGTCTGTGGAGGAGAAGAACCATGTGTAAGAGACAACACTGTTCGAGGTACTTACAGCACACGTCTGAGAGCAAACTACACTACCCTTCAAAAGCTCAGGGCAGACAAGATTTGTAATGTTTTTAAAATAACTCTCTTTTGCTCATCAAGACTGTATTTATATGATCAGAAATACAGTACAGACAGATATATTGTGAAATATTACTACCATTTAAAATAACCATTTTCTATTTGAATTTATATTAAAATGTAATTTATTCCTGTGATGCAAAGCTGAATTTTCAGCATCATTACTCCAGTCTTCAGTGTCACATGATCCTTCAGAAATCATTCTAATACACTGATTTGCTGCATAAGAACATTTCTTATTATCAATGTTGAAAACAGTTGCACTACATGAATATAAAATAAAAACGCATTTATTTGAAATAGAAATATTTTGTAACATTATAAATGCTTTTACAATCACTTTTGATCAGAATGTCTCCTTGCTGAACAAAATATTAATTTCTCTTCAAAAACTTTTTAAAGGTAATGTATATTTATAAAATGTATAGTGTAAATTCGAACACTCATGTCACCTATATATACAGGATTTGTAGACATCCATTTGTGTTTGTGGTTCAGTGGATACAGGGCTGCTGGAGCTTCCTGTGCTTCCATTGGCAGAGCCCTGTTCAAGGTCACTCTCTGACTGCTCCATGACCTGCATCTAAACCAGGAGAAAACAGCCAAAAAGAGATTATATTTCATATACTAGTTCTAACAATTTGCTTGACAGTGGTGTTTTAGCATTTGTAGCTCACTGACTTTACATCACTTCCAGATGTACACTTTAACAGTTATACTTGTACTCACAAAGACTCATAAACAGCAATGAAATGTTAACATTTTTATAACATTACATTCTTTAAATTTCTCTTAATTTTATATGATTTGCAATTTTTGTACAGTTTAAAACCCTGATTTAAGTGATTGTTATTATCTAGCAAGATAGTTCTTTAAATTTCTATTACTTTTATAGACGATCTGTGCAACTTTTGTACAGTCTAAAACCCTGATTTGTTATTTTATAGCAAAAAATAATTAATTAAAATCCAATTAAATAATAAATAAATAAATTATATATATATGAAAGTGAGGTGACATACGACCAAGTATGGTGACCCATACTCGGAATTTGTGCTCTGCATTTAACCCATCCAAAGTGGACACACACCTGGAGCAGTGGGCAGCCATTTATGCTGTGGCGTCCGGGGAGCAGTTGTGGGTTCGGTGCCTTGCTCAAGGGCACCTCAGTCGTGGTATTGAGGGTGAAGAGAGTGCTGTACATTTACTCCCCCCACCTACAATTCCTGCTGGCCCGGGACTCGAACTCACAACCTTTGGGTTACGAGTCCGACTCTCTAACCATTAGGACATGACTTGACATATGATCAACTAACTAAATTTTATAATGATCAACACTTAACAATTTTAATGACATAGCCCGGTTAATTAAAGCCTTTTTATCTTTACTATACGAATAGGAGCATTTCATCTTTTTAGTTTAAACTTTATAATGGTTCTTTGAATTTCCATTAATTTAACATGATGTATGACATTTTTGTATGGTTTAAAACCCTGATTTGATTGATTTGTTATCAGTCTAATCTAGATGTTCTAGATGCTAAATGCAAATCTAGATGTTATCCTATCTAGCAATACAATATTCAAATTAAATGACTTTTTTTGGTAAAAAGGGTAGGATGGTTGAACTTGATGAATTTGTGTAAAACAATAAAATGTTGATATTAACTCTTTGTCTCTAAATTTGTAAAATGAGTAACACTTTACAATAAGGTGTCATTTGTTAACATTAGTTAATGTATTAACTAACATGAACAAACAATGAACAATGCATTTATTACACTATTTATTAATCTTTGTTACTGTTAGTTAATGAAAATACAGTTGTTCATTGTTTATTCATGTTAGTTCACAGTGCATTAATGTTAAAAAACACAACTTGTGATTTTAATAATGCATTAGTATATTCTGAAATTAACATTAACTAACATTAATAAATGCTGTAGAAGTCTTGTTCATTCTTAGTTCATGTTTACTAATGTTGTTAACTAATGAACCTTATTGTAAAGTGTTACCGTAAAATGTAAAGACTAAGAGAAATTTAGGAGAAATGGGGGGAAAATATGATGCATTTAAAACTAGTTCTGTTTCATGCCAAGTTAATAGTATGTTAGATAATAGTGCATCAAACATTTATTAACGGAGTGTCTATTTACACTAAGTGCAAATAGCCTGCCTTGTTGGCAGAAGCTATTTATACTAACTCCGCCCACTAACGTGTGATTGGGCCGGTCAACATTACAAAAGACTGTTGGTTATCTCAGCTCCAGTGGCGCAGATGGTAAAATGTGTGTTGTACTCATTTTGACGTGATCGACCCGGGTTCAAATCCGCCTTTTGTCAAACTTTTTTTCTCCCTTTTCAAATTTCAAATCACATCAGAAAAGCATTTATTTTCAAGGAAATAATCAGAAAGTTGAAAAAGTATTGGTATGGTTAGGGAGGGCTTTATTGTCTCAATAAGGTGGCATCCATTTAATAATTTGAATTAAAATTAAAATTTATACTCAAGTTATTATTGCATACTGTTTTATAATGTACTACATTACTGAGGTCAGATAATTGCCACTATTTGTAATAAGTAGTATAAATAGCAGAAAATCCTGCTATTTTAACAGTGTAAATATAATCTATCGCTATTTACACAATGCAAATAGCTGCTGCCATTTATTAATTCTTGGGGAGAAAAAAAAAAAAAGTAATGGGACACCAAAGTGTGCGGTTCTCATGGAAAGTGCCAAACAAAAGAAGTGTGAAATTTGAATGTCACGCCTACCTGCTGGTCTCCCTCTTGATATTCGTCTATGGACACAGACTGTGCAGCCATTATATTCAAAGTGGCCACTGCCAACCCTGGGGCATTATATGGGCAGGCAGCAGGAAACGACCTAGAAGTGACCACATGCAACCTTTTTAAAGGCTCTAGTCTCAAACAACATTATACGAGTTATTGAAAACTCCTGTGTAACCACTTTTTAACTTAACCAACATGAAGATACTGGTTTATTTATTTATTTTTTCGTATTCAACATATGCAGCCAATCAAAGGGGGAATGCATGGAGTAAACTTGCAAAGGAAAGCCTGAATGTATTGATATGCAAATCCAATGTTATGTACTGTAGAGCGCCATTTCCATGCTTTACAACACATTCACACACCAACTAGCACATCCGCTGTGGAGGGTGCGAATACTTGCGACATTGGTGTTCATCAATATACATGCTATTTATTTCCCAACAAAATGCAACGCTCACTTCAAATATTGGCAAGGACGTTTAAGTCAATCTCAATCAGAATGCATTTGATAATTTCGTTTACAAACAAAAAGTAAGTCTAGCTAAAGTGTTATTGGTGTAAAACGAAATGTGAAGCACTAAATTGAGACGCATTACAGTCAGATGTTCGTTTAGCCATTGTCTCTGACTAAACTTTAAAGAACGAGAGAAGACTCGTCGGTCTAACGTAAGCCTAAATGCTCATTCACGTTATTTGGTCTGGGAAGTAAATGTATCAGCGGGTGCTAAAGTAGGAAACGCCATGTTCCTCTGTAACAAACGGGCAGAGCTGTTAGCTAGTGCAGTATTAGCCCGCTAGCAAGCCCAGCACAGTCGCTACAGCGGCTCACACACGGCGAGCGCCAAACCGCAGCACTAATCCTTCACGTTTACGGCACATGAGCGCTGTAGTCGATGTGAAGGCAATTTAAAGGACGTTAACGTGCAATTTTAATTATGTTAGTTTAAGCGGATAATTTAGCTCTGAGACTGTCGTCTAGCGCTCCTCTGGCCTGACTGAGAGAGGGAGACAGAGAGCTGCTAAACCCGGGCCTTCACTCAGCGATCGCCCTTGCTAGAATGAAACCTCATGTCTTCAAAAGCAGACATATTTTTTTTTCTCTATCTAGATTTTTAGGACAAGATTGGCTCGAATGTCCCATGCAACTCCCACGAGCCCCTAACAGCGTATGCCCTATTTCACTCTGCCCCGGGCATTTTTGTGTGTTGCTCGGATTGTTTGATTGATAGGGAGCGGAAAAAGACGAGTTTGAGTGACAGCTTACCTGGGTGCCAATCTTCGTCACACTGACAAGCGGCTGCAGCAATCGGGATCCGCATTTGTCGCGCTACGTCATCACGCACGGGGACGCAGGGCACTCAGCTCATGAATATTTAAGCAGGGGGAGGAGAAGTGACGTGAGACAAGGCAAGGTTCTCGCCCTCAGCGAATATTTTAAACACTCCCTGTTATGGGAGTACCAGGATCGTGACAATTAGTTTTAAAATGTATTTGTTTGATGTTCTGCCCCAAAATTTATTTTCCCAAAAATGTCACAATTTCTTTTAGGTTTGTCTACATTTTAAATAACTCTTTGTATTCATGAGTTCATTTGAAAGGATTTTGCAGTTGGAAATCATTTTTAAAAGTACAGAAATACCATTTAGTTATGGAAAAGGCCTTTTTGGCCTTTATTTTATTCTACGAATTGTAAAGAAAAAGTCAGATTTTTAATTGTTAATTATGTTGTGGAAACAAAGATGTAAACTCAGGATTCTAAAAAAAAATCTGAATTGCAATAGATAAAAAAAAGTATTTTTTCTTAGAATTTCAAGAAACAATATGAATTGTGAGATGAAAAGTCACAATCACCTTTTAAAAAAAAATTAATTATGTGGCAGAAACTTTTTTTAACATAAGGCAGAAATTAGTCATAAAACATTAGAAATTAGGTCATTTCGAACCTTTCAGTCTCACAATTAATTTAGGAAATACAGCATTTCAACCATTTGCCAATTTAAAGTAAGAAGTACACTACCCTCCTTTATGAAATAAACAGTGTAATAAAGTCAGAGCAAGCATAGCCTCATTAGAATAAAGTATAAATTGAGATCAACACCATTCAAATACTGTAAAAGACAACAGCAACAAATAACTCTAGAACCACTCAGATGAGGTTAAATCATTTTAATTCCATAATTAGCATGAAGCTTGAGATCTGCCAGTGAATCATCTGAGGATCAATGCACATGTGGAAGAAGCGGGGTTGTGGACAAAGGTAGCAATAACACAGGCTCAGAGTCTGCCTGTGGAAGGCTGGGGCAGACGGTATTTAGACAGCTCTACATCCACATCAGAAAAGGTGTACATGTCGTACTGGTGGTGCTGCAGGTTCTTGTATGTGGTGTTGTCAAAGGGTTCAGGCTCCGGGGCGTTCTCTGGGGCTTGTTCTGAGAAAATCAATAATGTAAGAGATTAAATGTAAGACATGTGGAACTGGGAAAAAACACCACTCAAAATGCATCTGACAGCAAAGGAAAGACAAGAAGCTGTTTCAGGAAAAAAGCAATGAGTACCGTGCCCAAGGAACAAGTAACTGAACATATCTTTTAGATTGGAAGATAATGTTGAATGAAAATATTTGCACAAGGACAAATCAAAGTAAAAAATTAAACTATATTCTGAAGAAATGTTTAATTTTTTTTAAGTGATAATAGAAGGAAGTACATCTAAGAGAGCCGAGGAAGAGTCTTCCTGTTAATTCCTTACTCTTCAAAAGGATTTCTGATTTGAATCTTCACACTTTCATGGCGTTACAGTAATCACTTTCAATCCACAGGTGGTCCTTTACACAAAGAGGTGTGAGGGGCCTCTAGCTTTTCACCTAGACTACAGGCGTCTGACAGTTTCTCTCACAATAACCTCAATCCGTTTCACCTACTACAGCTCCAGTCAATCAAACCTTAAAGTAAACCAGATGCTTATAAAGACAGGATCTTTCCATATTACTCTATTATTTTGCTCAGTTTTACCATAAATGTTATAAAACAACATTATAACACCCATAAGTTACAGCATAAGTACGCAAACTGATTAAATCAAACACCCCACATTCATGAATCTCGTCATAACACACTTATTTGTTATTACAGAACATTTAAAGCATCCAAGATTAAAAAGGGAGAGTTATGAGTAATAATGTCAGTATGTAAGTAAGTAACCTCATTATATATGTAACCTCATTATATATATGATCTCAATCGCTTAAAAACATCAATATGGGATGCTGAAACAGGAACATGAATGGATTAACTTCAGTCTTCACATGGGAAAATATTACCATTAACGTAACAGGATCAAACAAACAATATTTCACAAAATAAGAAAATATGTACATCAAGCATAAAATATAAATAAGCCATGGGAGTGGAGATACTCATTCAGGGGCAGAAAGTGTGAAAGGAACAGGAGAGTGAGAAGTGCTTTACATTGTCCATTAAGAAAAAGCTAAAGCTAGTACTAGATTTATGGAGGGGTAAAAAATATTTTAAGAAAATTACTTAAATATAAAGTTGGCTTTACCCTATGTGACCAGTGGTGCAGAAGAAACCCACTTAATAGCACTCAAAACACAGCAGTGTGGTCTTCAGTATGAATGGATATACAGTATATGTATGCATGCATGATCACAGATAAAAAATGCTTACTTTTCTGAATGCTTATTTGCACAATGCTTTTACTACTTATTCCAATATCCAAAATTCACAATCTTCCAGCTCCCATTGAGAAAACACACTCATCTCGGCTTTCCTGTAGCTCAAATGGTAGAGCATGGCGCTAGCAACGCCAAGATCGTGGGTTCGATTCCCAGGGAAAGCAAGAGCTGATAAAATGTAAAGCTTGAATGCAATGTAAGTCGCTTTGGATAAAAGCGTCTGCTAAATGCATAAATGTAAATCTCCAGTCACTCTGCACCAGTGGACATAATGTTGTACAGAAACATTTTAAGTAACTGTTTCTTGCAATAAATAAATAAGGCATTGTTCATGACAATTATGAGGTGAGTTGCCTTTAGTTTTTTGTTTTCTATGGAAAAAAATGGGTAACACCTTATTTTAAGGTGTCCTTGTTACACGCTACATGTACTTACTATTATAATAACAATACGTTATGCATAATTACACGTAAATAACCCTAAACCAAACCCTAATCCTAACCATATAGTAAGTACATGTAGTTGATTAATATTACTCCGTACTTAAATGTATAATTACACTGTAACAAGAACCTTAAAATAAAGTGTAACCAAAAAATGTAATGAGCCACAACTATTCTACCCCTCCAACGTCCTAAATATGCGTTAATACATACAGCAATTTTATCACTGGAGTGGGAATATTATTGGTTTAAGTAGGTGTTCATACAGTGCTACTGTTATTGAAGAGTCGGAGAGCTTTTGGAAATCTGTTAAAATGCATAATGCATCATATATAATCATCCATCATGATGATGATCTGCATCTCTCACAGGAAAGACTACACAAAACTAGTTACTGTGATTTGCCTTTGTGGAGCAGCACTGCAGTCAACACACTGCATCACTTCTCATTTGCATGAAGTTGAAGATGATCAACTTTTTTATTTTTATTTATTTATTTATTTTTACTTTTATTTAGCTAGGACAGTTGAAAGTGGCAGAAAACAACTGGATAGGAGAAAAGGGAATAGGACCGATCCGGGACTGACACTCGGGTTACTCTAAGCTAATTGTCCCTGCTGCTCATGTTATCGGAAATTAAAATTACTGTGATTAATAAGTTACTATCTTGCTGTCTATTGCTTTATGTGTGAACGCCTTGCTGATGAAAGCAGAAAGCAGGAGGGGCAGCACTATTAAAGTGACTATATGGTACTTTTGTTAATGTCACTCTCTACAGAACTATTTTGAAATGAGTTGTATGGTTAATTATATTATTATACTACATTACAGACAGAAGAGTGGTGAGTAATGAATAGAATAAATAGGATTAATAGAAGCCAACCCAAACATCCAGGTAGAATTAATGAATAAGTCATGCAAAGTCATGCAAATTTATGAAAATACAATAGTTAATAAAATAACTAAATAAGAAAAGCAAATCTAATGTAAATGCATATTGAAGATTAAAAGCTGCAAAGCCATTAGAGCAAAGCCTTTGTGCAAAAGCAATCCCACTGCTGCCATAAAAAGATATTAGTGTTGAATAAATGGTAAGAGAAATGTGTTTCTGTGATGTGACGGATCCAGAGAAAGAAACTGAGTAAAGGATGTGTGGTGTACCCTCAGGTGTCTCCACAACGTTCGTCTCAGCCCAAGCCTCCACAGCATCAGCGGCCACAGGTGCAGGGTCTACCAGCTCTTCTGAAGGGGCTGCTGGCCTTCCTGCCTCAGCTTTGGATGGTGCATCTTCAGGTTTAGCTGCAACATCTCCAGAAGCCTCAGGAGCTACCCCAGGACTAGCTTCAACAGCGGTTTTGACTATTTCTTCAGGACTGGCTTCTGTAAGGACTTCTGGGACAACATCTGCAGCAACTTTGAAAGCATCTTCAGCTTTGATTTCTGGTTCCTTTTCAACAACAATCTCCTCCACATGACCCGTTTTAACTTCTGTTGCAGTGCCCACTATCTTATCAGTAGTGTCAGCTTTAATGTATTCACTGGACATTTCTGGAATTGATTCAGGTGTGGCGGATGATACTATAGGGGCAGGATCAATAAAGGTCTCATCTGATCCATCTGGTTTAGCACTTGTTGTGGGAACCTCTTCTGGTTTTGCTTTAGTCACAGTTTTTGCACTTTCTTGAGCTTCTCCAAATGAGGAAGATTCAGGCTTTGCTTTCTTATCGACTTGTTCAGTTGTCAGACCAGGAGCTTTCTTCTCCTCTGCTGCTTTCTCTCCAGATTGTAGTGTTTCTGGTGTTTCAGTCTTCGGCTTCTCATCATCAGAATCAGAGTCTGAATCAGAATCACTGGAGGATGAGGATGAGGATGAAGAAGAGCTATCGTCTTGATCTTTCTGTACTTCTGCCTCAACATCCGATGCCTTACTTCCATCACTTTTTGTAGTGACTTCATTAGTAGGTGGGACTTCAGAGATCTTTGCCTCTTCAACAGAAACTTCAGCTGCTGCTGTATCAGCAACTGGACTGCCAGCTGTCGTCTCATTTGCAGCGGCTGTGGAAACAGCCTCAGCGGTTTCAGACTCACCTAAAGCTACATTTTTGGGAAGAAATCCTGTGGCAGACAGCTTAGAAGGGAAGGCAACTGCGGGCTTGTAGCCTAGAAGAGAGGTCCTCTCATCGGCCTCTATGGCTGAGGAAATGGCAAATGGGATAAAATATATGAGATTGTTTTTGTAGTTTATTACATTTGAGAAACCCTCCTGTTCAATGTAACTGTTAAACCCAGCAAACACCTTAAGAAAACCTTGCACACCCTATCAAAGTCCCTTTAAGGCTTGTCAGTCCACTTAGCAACCTCCAAGGCAGTTATTTTCAATCTAGGCAAAAGGCATGCAAGTACAGCAATACTTGAATGTGGAAAGACCAAAATCTGTTTGCTAAAATAGTTCAAATCACCAATAAAGTCTTACAAAAGTCTAGGCTGAGCATCTTTAGCAAAACCAGGCTAAAAACTGCATTTTCAGGCTAGTCCAACTAATGAACAAGCACATTGTAGAGTAATAATTTAATTTAAAGACCAAAAAAAATAAAAATTGTTGTACTTGTCTGTAATTCTAGAGGCCACCTACACTACTGTTAAGAAGTTTGGGGTCAGTAAAATTTTAAGAATGATATGCTTTCATTCAGATCAAAAGTGAAAGTAAAGACATATATATATATATATATATATATATATATATATATATATTAGAATCTTAGAATCCTGACAATATTAAACAGCACAAATGTAGAGTAATGGCTCCTGAAAAAATATAAAGTTTAGAAATGTCAATTATTTCACAATTCTACTGTATTTTTGATCAAATAAATGCAGCCTTGGTGGGCATAAGATATTTCTTTCAAAACTATAAAAATACCTTACTGACCAGTCTTTTGAATGGTAGTAATGCATATATTAATGTACTACTAAAAGATTTAAAAAAATTATCAAATTATATTTTACTAATTATTGCTAAGTTTTAAAATGTTAATTGTGTTAATTCCATGAAATATACCTACATCATCTTGCACTCAAGGGCGTATACCAATTTTGCATGTCCAATACAATACTCTCTTGAACGACAATGTTTCCTTGCCTAAATTATAAATACCTGCCATCCCGGACTAATAGCAAATTGTGGTTTATAAATGTGAAAAAAAAAAAAAAGGCTTCAATATGTCCCATACCAAACAACATCATTAAAACCATTACTTTGCACAGTACTACAAATTGTTTGTGAAAATGTCACCTTCAACAGTAAAAGCATTAAAGAATCCTTGAACAAGAATAGTCATGCAGATATCTTTAAAGGAAATTTGTGCATGCTTTTAAAACCAATTAATATAACTGCATGAGCTTCTATTGTACAGGTGCATCTCAAATTAGAAAGTCGTGGAAAAGTTAATTTATTTCAGTAATTCAACTCAAATTGTGAAACTCGTGTATTAAATAAATTCAATGCACACAGACTGAAGTAGTTTAAATATTTGGTTCTTTTAATTGTGATGATTTAGGCTCACATTTAACAAAAACACACCAATTCACAACGAATTAGAATACTTCATAAGACCAATAAAAAAAAACATTTTAGTGAATTGTTGGCCTTCTGGAAAGTATGTTCATTTACTGTATACTGTATGTACTCAATACTTGCTCCTTTTGCTTTAATTACTGTCTCAATTCGGTATGGCATGGAGGTGATCAGTTTGTGGCACTGCTGAGGTGGTATGGAATCCCAGGTTGCTTTAATAGCGGCCTTCAGGTCATCTGCATTGTTGGGTCTGGTGTCTCTCATCTTCCTCTTGACAATACCCCATAGATTCTCAATGGGGTTCAGGTCAGGCGAGTTTGCTGGCCAATCAACCACAGTAACACCATGGTCATTTAACCAGCTTTTGGTACCTTTGGCAGTGTGGGCAGGTGCCAAGTCCTGCTGGAAAATGAAATCAGCATCTCCATAAAGCTTGTCAGCAGAATGAAGCATCAAGTGCTCTAAAATTTCCTGGTAGATGGCTGCGTTGACTGTGGACTTCAGAAAACACAGTGGACCAAAACCAGCAGATGACACGGCAGCCCAAATCATCACTGACTGTGGAAACTTAACACTGGACTTCAAGCAACATGGATTCTGTGCCTCTCCACTCTTCCTCCAGACTCTGGGACCTTGATTTCCAAATGAAGTGCAGAATTTACTTTCATCTGAAAAGAGGACTTTGGACCACTGAGTTCTTTTTCTCCACAGCCCAGGTAAGACGCTTCTGATGTTGTCTCTGGTTCAGAAGTGGCTTGGTAGCCCTTTTCCTGAAGACGTCTGAGCATGGTGACTCTTGATGCACTGACTCCAGCTTCAGTCCACTCCTTGTGAAGCTCTCCCAAGTGTTTGAATCAGCTTTGCTTGACTGTATTCTCAAGCTTGCAGTCATCCCTGTTGCTTGTGCACCTTTTCCTACCCAATTTCTTCCTTCCAGTCAACTTTGCTTTTAATTGACACAGCACTCTATAAACAGCCACACCTTTCAGTAATGACCCTCTGTGACTTACCCTCTTTATGGAGGGCGTCAATGTTCATCTTCTGGACCATTGCCAAGTCAGCAGTCTTCTCCATTATTGTGGTTTCAAAGAACAAGAGATACCCAGAATTTATACTGTAGGGATGGTCGTTAATTGAAACTCAAATGTAAATATTCTAATATTTTGAGATACTGATTTTTGACTTTCATGAGCTGTAAGCTCTAATAATCAAAATTAAAAAAAATATTTTTTAAAATGTTTTACTTTACATGTAATGAATCTAAAATATATGAAAGTTTCACTTTTTGAAATAAGTTACAAGAAAAACTTTTTCACGACATTCTACTCTATTGAGATGCACCTGTATGTCCTCAACCAGCTCAGCCAAAAGTAAATGATGCTTTTGAATGAAATGAAGCACATGTCTTTTAGAAAGCATGAGGTTGAAGGGATGGGATCTAGTGATCTAGCTCAGAGGGTAAGGGCCTGTCCAAAATACCCACACTTGCGGTCTTGGCCACTTGAGAGCGTGTGCATGTGACAGGAAGTGCATGCACAAGACTGTCTCAGGTCTGAAAAATGCCAAAAGCTCAGTGAACAATGCACACTAAACCCACACTAACACTAATACCGCTTCAGGGCAGTATTTTAAGCTAAATGTATACCATCATTCATCATGGAACTCACATGCCCCAAAATTGCAAGAAAAATTAGAAAAACTTTATAGTTTTGTCAGTTAAATTAGGAATTAAGGTTAAATTTGGGAGTAAAAAGAAAAGTGTTGCTACTGTTGCGCATTGCATTAGTAAAGAGATGAGTACATGTATTTTGCAAAATGTTTGCAACTGGATTTTATTCCAACCCTTTATGACTGCATTTCTTCAGTAGAATGTAAAAGACGACATTTTGAAGAATGTCTAATCAAACAGGGACCTGTTTTGGTATTTTTTGTCCGTACAACAGAAGTCAGTGGGAATCAAAACTGGTTGGTTACCAACATATTTTCTTTTGGGTGAAATGACATGAGGGTGAGTAAATGATGACATAATTTTAATTTTTGGGTGACCTATCCCTTTAATTAGAAGCATCACAATCAATAAATGAAAACATCTGAACAGACATTCATTAGTTTATTTTAAAGGGCAAAATATAGATCAAAATGTGCAAATATAGCTCAGTAAAAGTTGATGACACTATGTTGTAAGTGTGTCCCATCGGCTAATCAAATGTTTACACACCTCTGCAGTCTTCATGCCCACTTGAACTAAATACAGGAAATACAAAAAAAAAAAATATTGTGATGTATTGTCTAGTATGGTGACCCATACTCAAAATTGGTCCTCTGCATTTAACCCATCCAAGTGCGCACACACACAGCAGTGAGTAGTGAACACACACACACACTGTGAACACCCGGAGCAGTGGGCAGCCATTGCTCCAGCGCCCGGGGAGCAGTTGGGGGTTCGGTGTCTTGCTCAAGGACACCTCAGTCGTGGTATTGAAGGAGGAGAGAGCGCTGGTTATTCACTCCCCCACCAACAATCCCTGCCGGACCTGAGATTCAAACCTTAGGCCACGACTTCCCCTTGTATAAACTCATGTAAGTGCAAAGACAACAAGTGTGGGTAATTGAGACAGGCCCCAAGTATGGAAGATGATGCAAAACAGAACCTCAAAGCACAAATATTAATTACACACATAATATAATCATGCTGTAAACAGATTATGAGTGAGGTTGGAGTTTAGTATGTGAACATCACACAAACAGGACATTAAGGACTGAAACTCGAGATGGGAGATGTATGGAAAGAAAAAGCATGCCCTTACTCTTACTCTTACTTGAAGCCTTTGCCTTCTTTGCTGTTTTGGGTGGGACGTCCGCTTTAGTGCAGAGAGCTGCAATAAACGAGGTCCTAGGTGTCCCCCAGCCCTCACGCAGGAGACCCTGTATGAACACAGAAATACATATTATTAATCCAGTAACATTGTTTTATTATTTTAAATTTAAAATGAGTTATTAATATATAGTTTATTTAACGTAATGTAACATTTTACTGACATTTCACTATTACGGTTATAACGGAGATTTAAGACCTGTTTTAACGTGTCCTCACCAAAATCTTATGCGAAAAGCTCTTCAAACATATTTACAAAGTATCTCTAGACCATCCTAGTAGAAATACAGCGGAAATTCGTTTATTATTACCTTGACAGATCCAAGTCGACCTAACCTGAGCAGGGACGTCGCCATCTTTGTTCTCCTGTTATTATTGTGCGGGTCGAAAATGAAACTCACGAATCGGTCGTTCCCTCTTCTTCTTTTTCTTCTTTTTCTAGTTTTACGGCGGATCGCAGACTTATAAGTGCATTACCGCCACCTATCTCTGAAATGGACCATTGACACTCTACCTTCAAACACCTTTCTCTTTCTCTTCTCTCTCCCACACCCGCCCGGAGTCTTCACCGTCCACCCTCATCCTCTCAAGCGGGATTTGAAGGAGAAAAGAGAAAAGAAAAGAAACAAAACAAAGAAAGAGCGGTCGTTCCCTCAAAATGAAGCGTTTGTTTTATTTTAAAGCAAGAATGAACATAATTAAAGTCTTTCATACTTTTACAGAATAGTGTCTTTGTCATTAAATTTGATAAACGCAGAAGTGAAGAATGTTCATCGTACAATCGTTTGCTGGATGTTTTCATACAGCATTCTACAAACAAATATATTATGCTCCTCCTTACAGATTTAAAATGAACAAAATCGATTTAGATTTTAAGTGTATGTCACGTTTTATTATACAGTCATTGCATACCTCCTTGAATTACACCATTTTGGGGCTTATATAGACAACATTCATTAGGCCTCATATAACACACAGAGATGCACAGGTGAAGGGGGAGAGTGAGAATATTGTGAGGATCAGGGGCATGCTCCACATGGACTTTCTTTCTTTTTTTAAAAAAAATATATTTGTTTTACATGCTCATTTGTAGTTACTTTGAGACATTTTTAAAAAACATTTGTTATTACTTTTAATTATTATTATTATATGACCAAAACTGATAAAAAACAAACAAAAAAACAAACAACAACAAAAAAAATCTTGTTGCAACATTTTACAAAAATCAAAATTGAATATATTTGGTCAATATCTCATGTTATAAAAGATTAAGTGCTATGCAGGATATTTAAGACAATAGTGTCTGATTAGACGGCAATTCTGACTTAAAATGCAAAATGTTTGCCCTCTCTTTCTTCACCGTTCCCACATTTCAGACCTCAAATACATAAAATATTACCCTTTTTAGACATTGTTTTTGAAGTAAAGAGTAAAAAAAAAATACTATATTAAAAAAAACTTAACTGAAACAACTTTATTCACCCTTGTAAGATCACAAGTACCCTTGTAAGACCCCCCCACCCCATAAAAACATTTTCTCATTGGATCTAAGCAAATCTCATAGGTGACCTATTTAGAGCTTTAAAAAAGTAGTGAATACAGCTATCAATTTCAATATCAAGAGTCCATTTGTATGGCATTTTCTCCACTTCCAATTTAACAGAAAATGTAATGTAATGATTTAAGATTATATTAATAATCCAAAAACTAAGATGAAATATACCACTGCACACAATTTCATAGGCATTTTATTCAAATCATTTCTAAAAATAAAACTTTCAGACCAGACAGAAGATGTGTGGCTCAGTTTATTCAGCTCTTTTCCCAGATATTTTACACTAACAAACATTATGAAAAGCAACAAGCATTTATATCACAGCTAAGCTTATGCTCTCTAACACAAGTGCATTATACATGACACAGGTAGTTTTGTCCATAAGACATAAGAATTTCTGGAAAAATAGCTATTTAGTATTTTATTTAACCAAATTAAAAATCTCACAAATTGTTCACTTTTACAGATAAAAGTCATTTAGTAGACTTCTTCACAAAATTGCACTGAGGCACAGGAAAGGATCAGAAGTTTACTTGGAGGACACTTCATCAAATTTAGGCTCTGTAAATACAAAAAGTGATAATGTTAGTCAAATGCACTGCAAAAACATTCAAATGCAGTCAAGGCCCATTCACACCAAGGACGATAACTATAAAGATATGTGACCCTGGACCACAAAACCAGTCAAAAGGGTCAAAATTGAGATTTATACATCATATGAAAGCTGAACAAATAAGATTTCCATTGATGTATGGTTTGTTAGGATAGGACAATATTTGGCCGAGATGCAACTATTTGAAAATCTGGAATCTGAGGGTGCAAAAACAAAATCAAAATCTTGAGAAAATCGCCTTTAAAGTTGTCCAAATGAAGTTCTTAGCAATGCATATTACTAATCAAATATTACGTTTTCATGTATTTACAGTAGGAAATTTACAAAATATCTTCATGGAACATGATCTTTATTTAATGTCCTGATTTTTGGCATAAAAGAAAAATCAATAATTTTGACCTATACAATGCATTTTTGGCTATTGCTACAAATATACCCCAGCGACTTAAGACTGGTTTTGTGCTCCAGGGTCACATATACTTCTAAAAATCGTTCTAAATATTAAAGAATAGCAGAGTCCACACCACAGGTATAATGATAAAGGCACAGAGAAAATATATCGTCGGAATCACTTTCAGAACAATTTTTTTCCAACTGATGAACGATAAAAAACATTGACAGCCAATCAGAATCAATCCTGCTATCACAAGCTTGAGAATTTAAAGCGGCAGACGAGCGTGTGCTTAGAATAAACAGACGATATCTTTCGCTGGTGTGGACACTAATATCGTTATCTTTATACCGTAGTTATCATTCTTGGTTTGAATGGGGCTTACCACTCAAACAAAACTGAGATGTCAAACCTAAAACTCGTATTCTTGATGTTGTATTCTGAAGGAGTATTGGAATTGACATAATTTTTGATGCAAATAAATTTACACACCAGGGAATTTGAACTCGGGGAAGGAAGACAGATCACCACCACCGTACAACCGCTGAAGTTTAGTTATTTCCTCAGCAAGAGCCTTCTGATATTCTGGACCGGCATCAACTAGACCACCAGCGGCACTGAGAAAACATGAAAAGTAACTATCAATTTAATAAAAAAAATGTAAGATCACAAAGAGCAGCATCACTCTTCAGAGACAAGCAAGAGAGTATGATAGTAAAACACCATGTACCCGCTTTTTGTAGAGTATGCACGAATTGAATCTAGGAAAAGTTTCTGAATGGGGTCCAATCCAGCTGACAATCACAGGAAACACAACCATTAACAAGTGTTAATATAATCTCTAAGAAACAGACATGTATATGGATGCCAGAATCCTTGATATCTTGTACACTAAAGAAGAAATCAGTCATCTTTAACCCTCATGCATGAGAAGAGTGTCTGGTGTGGAGACTAGGTCTAGTGAACTAAAGAGGAGTCAAGGAGCAGGTCAGGCGGTGAGTAACTAGGACAGAGGTTGCATCTACACTGAAATGAAACGGAAGCATTTCATCTCATAAGAGTGATGAGCCATTGTGTAATAATCATAATGTCCATCAAACAACTCATGATTATTAATTCAAGTAATCGTCATACATTCTTAATTTTGCATCCTGTAATAAATGGTTGCTTCCATTCCACATACAGCAAACAGTGCAATCTCAATCTCACTCAATGTACCATACACCATATTGGGAAAGTGGGTAAGGAGCATTTCATATTTAACTTTGACATATAAACCACAGTACACAGGAAAAGATAAGAGGATAATTAAGCAATCACTGATATCATGCGACCCCCTGGGAAGAAAAGTGAGAATGACAAAGAAAGTGCATTTGAGTGAGGAAAGAGCAACAGGAAAGAAAGGTGAGGTCAAAGTACATTTACATGTTACCATACTCGTAAACAAACTAGTCAAAACATAGCAATGCATCACCTGTGATGATATCGTAAACCTAAAATTTGACCTAACTGCGACTAACAGGAAAGAAAACCCAACATTTGTTCTGACAAAGTGACAATTTCTAATAAAGCACAACAAATGGAGTGTTATCTTAACAGATGGGGGAGTTGGGATGGGGCATAAATGAGAAAACAATTGTAATAATAATAATTTGTATATAATAGGGCTGTCAATTAAATCATTAATTAACGTGTTAATAAAATTGATATGCTGAATAATGAACATAATTAATTGATATTACTGTGCCAGATTAAGCATGGAATAAATTTACAAAAAAAGTGGCTTTCAAGTCAATATACAGTTTCACTTACAATAAAATTTAGCTTATATTCAACAGTAATCTATTTTGTCTGTTTGCCTGTTGTAGACTTAAGGGACATTTATACAGGACCAAATGTGCTGTTTTTTAATTGTCAGTCTATGTAAATATGCTAAACATACATGTCTTGTCTTGTATCTCGCTGTTTTTTAGCGCCTTGCACAATAAGCATTTCAAGTTCTTCAACTTAGTTAAATGTGCTATTCTACATGCTTTTACAAATTAAATGAACTAAACTGACATTAAACTGATGGCCAGTAAATTAGCACTTCAATTCACATTTTTGACAGTGAAATGTGCAACTATTTTCACAAAATTTCACATTATATTCAACATGATACTTGCCGTCTCTTTGTAATTATTTGTGTAATTGTTTCAAACTAAATCCTACACCAAGTTCTTTTTCAGTGTACTGAATTCATGATAAATTGACAGCCCTAGTAAATACAGTTACTCTCTGAGGAGTGAATACAAGGACTGAACAAAGACAAACGATTTCAATGAAAGAAGCAAAGGAAGACAGGTGCAGGATACAAGAGGTCAAATACATGGAATAATGAACAACTCCATGAACAGAAAAGAAGGAAAAAAGATACGAGTGTAAAAAAGCTGTAAAAACATGCATTGCATAACATGAAGACTCAAAAAAAATAACAAACAAACACATATATAATGCAGACATGCGCAAAGACGGATGACGGATAGGGAGACAGGCTATGTTCATGGACTGAAAACCAGGGCACAGACTTAAAATACACCATCAAAAAGAAAAATGGTGTGCCATCTCTGCCCCAGCTTAGAAAATGAATATAGCCTTAAATGAGCAACTTGAGTTTCTGTTGGGATGTTGTAGAGAAACAATTAGGGGTGTCACGGTTTCTAAAGATAGTGTTCTGTTGTCACAGTTTTGGTACAGTTTAGTAAAAAAAGAAATCTAAATTTCTTATTAATTGTGACATTAATACTATATTAAACACCATGAAGGTTTAAATATCCAATATTAGCCCTAATTAATCAAATGCATAGTGTGACGGGTCTCCTGCTATCCTGCTGTGGCCGGCCAGTAGGTGTGGACTCATGTCATCAGCTAGAACTCATGTCACCAGTTCCTTCCTTCCTCTTGCAAACAATGGTTTATGGTGTATAAAAACCTGCTGCAAGTAACTGTACGAAGACTAGTGTTGAGTTTAGATAAGTTTTGAATAGGTAGAGGGAATCGCTTTTCCAGTGTTGTTACTCCTCAGATTTTTGTTAGACAATATAAGTACGCCTACATTTGTTTTGTGTTTCAATATGGCTTCTAAAATTGAAGAATTTGTTACTGTACCATCGGAAGATTTATTAGATGATTTTTCTAAAGATAAGCTCTTAGAACTTGCAACTCATTACAAAATTAATTTGTCGACTCAAGATAAACGTTTAAAAGACAGCATTAAAACCACGATAAAGACTGAGTTGTTTGTTTGCAGTATTTTAAAATCACAATTGCCTACAGAAGCTGCCATTAGGGATAGGTCTTCAATGTCTCGTTTAACATTTGAGCAACAGAAACAGTTGTTGTTAATTGAAACTCAGATGAAAGAAAAACAGATAGACAGAATCTTTTCTACTGTTGCAATGCCTCATACTATTTTTTTGCCGGGAGGAGTGGATTTTTATTGGAATTCTGTTTGTCAGCAGGCATTTGAGAAAATACAAATTCTGAATACGGAGGCACCTGTATTATTCTTCCCAACATTTGACCACCCTTTCCAATTGCAGGTGGAGGCCAGTAATGTGGGTGCTGGTGCTGTCTTGTTGCAGAGATCTGAAGATGGCATTGATCATCCATTAGTTTAATTATTTTAATTTAATTCTTAATTCAGTAATCGAGAAGGAGGCACTCTGATTTGGGCCCTGCAACACTTTGAGGTCTACGTAGGGTCATCGGAGGGACCTTTAGTGGTCTACACTGACTATAATCCTTTAGTTTTTTGCACTCCCAACAAAAACAACTGAGGGAACCAAAGGAACAACATCCACAGTAACACAAAGTTTTATAGTGGAAGGAACAGGTGACATGAGTCCTGGCTGATGGGGTTCCTAGCCACACCACTGGCCGCCGTAACAGGATAGCAGGAGACCCATCACAATACTGAACCGTTGTTGTTGTTTTTATGAACCGTTTCACCCCTAAATGCACTTGCATGTATGCTATGAACTAACACATGACAATGCAATGAAATGACAAAAGCTAATGACACGTTGTATTGTAACTAACTGTATAAATGAAAGGGTAAAAAATGCATTGTGATTATAACTTTACCATTAGCATTACAAATTTGTATATAAAAAACCTGTAACCGAAATTAAGAAAAAACTGCTTTCAAAATTTTGCTGTGTCCCAATATATGAAAGGGGGTTATAGGGGATATGGTGAGTACCCTCAGGCGTCTCCACAACTTCTGCTGGAACTTCAGTAGCATCTGAGATCACAGGGGCAGGATCTATCAGCTCTTCAGCAGGAGCTGCCTCTGCAACCACCTCAATAGGGCCAGATTCTCCAACTACCTCAGCAACAGCCTCTACAACTGGGGAAGCTTCTGCCACAACTTCTGCAACTACTTCACTGGCAGCTTCTACAACTTCAGCAACTGCTTTCTGGACAGGGGCTTCTTCTGTAGATGCATCTTCAGAGGCTGGTGCAGCAAGGGCTTCAGCTGCAGGGGATGCAGATTCAGCAATGGTTTCTGAAGGGAAAACTGTGGCCTCAGGTGTAGGTGCAATGGCTTCAGATGCAGGGGCAGCGGCTTCAGCTACAGGAGTGGCTTCAACGTCAGGGGCAGTGGCTTCAACTTCAGGGGCAGCGGCTTCAGCTACAGGGACAGCGGCTTTAGCTACAGGAGTGGCTTCAACTACAGGGACAGCGGCTTCAGCTACAGGGACAGCGGCTTCAGCTACAGCGGCTTCAGCTACAGGGACAGCGGCTTCAGCTACAGGGACAGCGGCTTCAGCTACAGGGACAGCGGCTTCAGCTACAGCGGCTTCAGCTACAGGGACAGCGGCTTCAGCTACAGGGACAGCGACTTCAGCTACAGGAGTGGCTTCAACTACAGGGACAGCGGCTTCAGCTACAGGGACAGCGGCTTCAGCTACAGCGGCTTCAGCTACAGGAGTGGCTTCAACTACAGGGACAGCGGCTTCAGCTACAGGGACAGCGGCTTCAGCTACAGCGGCTTCAGCTACAGGAGTGGCTTCAACTACAGGGACAGCGGCTTCAGCTACAGGGACAGCGGCTTCAGCTACAGGGGCAGCAGCTTCAACTACAGGGGCAGCGGCTTCAACTACAGGGGTAGCGGCTTCAACTGCAGGGATGGCTTCAGCTACCGGGGCAGTGGCTTCAACTGCAGGGATGGCTTCAGCTACAGGGGCAGCGGCTTCAACTGCAGGGATGGCTTCAACTGCAGGGGCAGCAGCTTCAACTGCGGGGGCAATGGCTTCAGCTCTGGGAGCAGCAGCTTCGGCTGCAGGCGCAGCAGCAGTTACAACTGGTTCAGGTGCAGGGGCAGCAACAGATGCAGCTTCTGTAGAGGCAGCAGCAACCGAAGCTGCAACCTCTTTCTTGGGGAATTCCACATATGATTTGTGCTGGACAAGTTTTTCTATATCGAAGTAAGTTTTTGGTGCTGCTTTTTCTAGGATGAAGGGGGAAGGAGGGCAAAAATAGAAATGTAATAATTTGCTTCATCATTTATTATCAAGCTGAATGGAGACCGCTAAACTCAGACAGCAAAATAACTTACCCAATTTCTTCAACAATTAGAGGCAGATGAGCATCCACTGAGGTGGTGGAGCTTTGAACACCAATATAACATGACTCATGTAAATCAAATTTGAACTATAGCTAATTAAAAAGAGCCATTTGACAAGAAAAGAAACCTAAACATTTCACATTCAGTAAACCCCATTTTCATAAAAAATGAAAAAAAAGGATACAAGTTAAAATGCAAAAGATTATTTAATTATAATTATTCCAAAATTCTAGAATTATTAAAGCTAAAGAACTATATATTCTCATATTACCAATATATTAAAGTAGAGCCAATTAACTGCTCTGAATCAGATGACAACTGTTCACACTATATATTTGAATTAGTGGTCAAACATGATCAAACTGTGGTACCAGCACGTAATCATCATGATTACTATTAATATTGCTAATAAATATTATTATTAAAATGATTTACAATTAGTAATTTTAAGAGGCATTTTCATATTTATGTAGCAGTGTTCAGCACAAAACATGTTTTGTTCAGTTTTTATTTTCAACAAGAAGTCACTTGTTGGATTATTGGCTTCACCAGATTCTCTTGAACGAACAGAGGGAGTGGCTTAATGAACGCATTCATGCAGTGCATTCTTTAACTCCAAATGTCAAGGTGACATATATAAGTAGTTAGGACATCCACATATAGCACTAAGCATATCTGTCAGTACAACACCACATGGCAAGCCCTTTCTGAAGCCCTCTGCCGCCTCTAACCTCAGAGGAACATAGTACAGCAACAATTATGGATTACAGGTTATCATCAAGAAGATGAGACCAGTTTTACTTGTTTAAAAATGCCCACAGAGAAAAAGAAAAGACCAAGAGTTCAATTTATATTATAATCATCATCCAATTTTTGTGTCTTTATTAACAATATAGATGTGGGTCTGTTGGTATGTTAGTAAAACATTTTTTTTTTAATTATATTTTAGTTTAATCACAAAGTTCACAAACTGACTGAAGTTGCATAGACCTATGCTCATTTCTATTTTAATTTCTATTTCTATCTATAGCCCATTTATTTTCTGGTGTCTGTTCAAGACTCTATACAACTACTATTTTATGTACTAAAAAAGTGCTTGTGTTTACAAGATGCTGGCGCCACACTTTGATCTTATTGATTTTAGGAGATTCTGGTCCATCTTTTCATTTTGCATATACAGTCATTGGCAAAAAGTCTGCAAACACTATACATTTTGCTGACAGAGTAAACTGTAAAAACAAACACATTTGATTCCGGAATACATCCTAAACTTGTTTGCCCTAACCCTCCTTAGATATGACAGCAACATTTTAAATTTTAAAAAAGATTTTAAACATGTGTTCATGTTATATTTTTAAAGCTTGTATATTTTAATTGGTCATATTATTTTGTATTAGTGTTTAATAATATATTTTCCAAAATACATTGCATTCTGTATCTATATTCTATACAAACTTATATTAAAAATTATAGAGCTTATTACTTGTCTGTCTGAAATGCCTGATTATGATTGTCCAATCACTGAGGGTTTGTTTTTTTTGTGCATTTAATTCATCATAATAGCAGGCTTTGCATTTGGGGCCTGATCACCCTGTTAGAGTTGCATCAGGTGACTGTATATGTGATTTTGTGAGTGAGTGAGTGAGTGAGTGAGTGCAAATAAAATTGATTGTAAAGTTTGTTTATTGTAGCAATTTGTTTAAATTAGAAAAATGTGCAGAAGTAAAATATCTTAATATTATGTCAACATCAAAGAGTTTGAACACTTTTGGCAATAACTTTGGTACAGATATTTTTCTTTGCATGGTAATACACCTACATGACACAGTAAGAGACAGGAACAAAACACACTCCAGCAGGTTCAGAAACAACAGCTGAGGTCAGAGGACACGTCCCCTGAACCACACAAACCTCAGTTTTCCCATGTATGGTGTCAAGATCTGAATACAGAGCCCTCCTCCCCCAAATTAAGGGCACATGACATATACAAAATTAGTGTGACGAATTGAAGAAAGATTTACCTTTGTTGGACTTTTTGGACTTCTTGCTGTCCCCAGATTTGGAGCTAAAAGCTACAGCAGGAGCTCTTCTGATAGAGCTCAAGCCCTCCGTCTGCAGACACTAACAACAAGAGACACAGATTTAAAAAAAACACAGCAAATCCCTATGAATAATCACAACCACCTTTCTGCAGTTCTATTTCTACTACTGTACATCGTCTGCTGTGGTCTCAAAGAAATGTACCAGCCAAAAGCACACAGCCTGTGTCCCAATGTGCATAATATCCATCCTAAATTCTATGTGATAGTAGTAATTTTCAATACTATTTAGGACAGATAGGGTGGATAGTATGCACATTGGGACGCAGGGACAGTGTTCTCATGGAAACACTGCGAGTTTTCTCCAAATGGACATTCAAACAAAAAAACAAACAAATAAAAAAAAATTTTTAGAAACACAAATAAAAAATTTAATTAAACAATTATTTGAAACGCCGACATTTTACAACACTATTTTAGATGCAGGGTTCTGATGCATAAAATCTGATCCACACTAAGAAACTGCACTTATTTAATACCAGGAATATTTTCATGTAAATAATGTCGTGCATGTAAATCCAGCACAAAGAAGGTATTCACGCGTCGGGTCTGAGTGGATTAAATGCTTCAGTGCTTTAACATTCGAGCAGCATTAGCTTGTGTTCACAAGAGGACTCGGACTATACAGTTTCACACGTTTAAATAATACGAATATGTACATGCACTATAATATGCATGCATATTTCATAATAAATGTCGAAAAAAACGGCGGATTACCCTGAGAGATCCGAGTCGTCCTACCCTGAGCAAAGAGGCTGCCATCTTTAACATTACTGCAGAAACCCTGTGAAGATGAAAACAGCTGCATGAATCAGTGTTGATAAAGTATGATTGTAAATATTTAACATCGTCAATTTAAAGTTCGTGCAACTACTGTTTAGAAAAAAAAAATGAAATTGTTACTTCATAAATTGCCCGAAATCTGATCTGTTCTTACATTGAGCAGATAGCACTGATCTAGAAAATGCAATAGCTAACATTGACAGAGATCATTTGTTATGCACATCATTTACAAGAAAATGAAAAAATTCAAATTACCTAGATGAGATGTTTTGTGTGTTTTGTGCCTCTGAATCCTAAAGTTACCTGTCTGTGACAAATCTTTAAATCAAAGCTCCAGTTTGATTAAATGTTCAGAAACGACAGTTAACTTAACTAAACTGAAGCACAGCACACTAAAGAAGCGCTTGCATAACGAACACGCCCCTCCTGAACCACACCAATACATGTCCTGTACAAACGAGGAGTTATTTTCACCTAACAATGTAAAATATTAATAAATCGTTTTTAATAATACTGAAGTGTTATTATTAGCGAAAGTGTCAATAACATCAGTCTTTTTTTATTTATTTTTATCAGCTGTTCTTCGGTACACTCTTTATGGCGGTTTCATAAAGCCAGATTCCTGCACGTTATGTAATGACGTATTAAATGCGCGACTGTCAGGTCGCAACGTGAACAATCATCATGGCAGTAGTGTGTTCAAAGGCAGACTGGTTTGTGTCGAGCTGTTCGACTACTTTAGTTGCTATAAACCTCCAGCAGTCTCGGTGAGTAGCTGTATTTCAGACGGTCAACTCTCTATTCAGTTCCAGCAGTTTATTTTGGATATCCCAAGTTCCCATGTGTATTTTGCAGGATCCTATTGCACTATGGTTTCTGTACATTACTGTTTACATAGTGTTATGTTTCTTTCTCTAATTTTGAATCAGCTTGCTTAATACACGTTAACTTGAAATTAATGCCAAACTATTTGTGATAAATACACAATTTGTTATACTGCATTTGAAGATATAAAACAGTTTTTATCCTGTCTTTTTGGTTGAAATCAAACAGGATAGTAAAATGTCATAATATTTTGAAATTCATTATTTTGACTTTATTATTATATTTTAAGAATCCATACATAAACCAATCAGCTGTGCTGATATCTGTACTGCAGATTGATTGCGTTATTAAATATCAAAAATCTTTATAATAATCAGATCAGAGGACTTAAGCATTGATATTTTAGCATTATATTTGATAATCTCTCAATATTGTCTATTTGCTCCTTTTATTTGTTTTTGTTTTATTTTTGTACTTGGGCAAAAAATTAAAAAAAATATGTATTTTCTCTTTTATCTGATAGAGAGCCGTTTGTGTTTGACTGTGCCAAAGCTGAGAGAAAACCAAAGGAAGCTGATGGTGATAATAAAAGGTATTTTTTTTTGTTGTTGTTTGTTTTCTCTTTATGAGTTCTTTATCTGAGGGTTATGTGACGAGACATAGAGGATTGAAAAAACATGTTAAAATATACACGTATATTTGTGTATTGCAGTGCTGGGGAAGGATCAGAGGAGAAGGACAGTGGCAGTGACAGGATTCTTGCATTTGCCGTCTCAGCGTCTGGGAAGCATGCAGCGCTCTCTGATGACCACAAACGTCTTGTTCTCTTCTGTACTGAGCCATCGTGGCAGTGCATTAGTACTCGGTAACAGCACACACTCATTCCTGAGGTTATTTAAAGAAAATCAAATTTACTCCCATCACTCATATCATTCTAAACCCGTCGAAGTTTCTCTCTTCTGGGGAACACACTTTTTTTTTGGACTCACCTATTTCTCTTTAATCAAAACTGAAAAATGTGGCTAGAACACTAGTTTTCAAAAAACTTTGGAACAACATAAGGATGAGTAACTTATGATGTAATTATTCTTTTTGGGTGAACCGTTCCTTCAGTACTAATTTCTCTATAAGTATAATTTCCTGCATTTCACTGCTGATTGTACTCTGTATGATTGTGTATGTGACAAATAAACCTACCTTGATAAGGCTGAGTGTATAAGTCTATGATTGTCCTCTTGTAGGTGGGTTGTGCGGCGATGCACGTCTCTTGTATTTACTCAGGCTGAGGATGAAGTCTTTGTGGCTGATAAGTCTGGAGATGTATATTCATTCTCTGTTCTGGAGACACAAAAACCAGGAGAGCTGAAGATGGGACATCTCTCCATGTTATTGGATGTGGTATGATGTACACCAACAGAACAGTGCTTTTCAGTTAGCGCAGTATCCACACAAAGATATTTAAAATTCAATTTATTTGCACTTAATTGTGATGTTACTTAATCAACTAATGATTTCTGGCTTTAAAAAAATGTTAGTTTAATATTTTATCTTTTTGTGTTTACCTCTAGAGATGGTAAAATATTAAATGGCTGAAATATTTGTTTAACAAAGTACTATATTTTTTTTTTGAGTTGCAGCACCCAAACAAATGCAGCACCCAAACAAAAATATTAAAATATTCTCTTTCGTTTTTACTTATAATTGTGAAGTTATTTCTATGTATCTAATAATTTTCAGCTTTAAAAAATGATGAGCTTAATATTTTGTGTTTTCCTCTACAGACTCTTTCTCCTGATGATAAATATATCATAACAGCTGACCGAGATGAGAAGATCAGAGTGAGTTTCCGGCGGTCACCCTACAACATTCAGGCTTTCTGTCTAGGGCACAGAGAGTAAGTGTGGACTGTGGGAAGCAAGTGAGATTACACCTCATGTGTTGTTCCCACTTGTTCAAACATGTTTGTTTTCTCGTGCAGATTTGTCAGTGCATTGCTTGTGCCTGTGGGACATCCTGACTGGCTTCTTTCTGGTTCAGGAGTATGTGTTTTTTTCAGTTTACCTTCATTGTTTTACTGTAATATTCTGTTGGGATAGTTTATAAGGGTGATATAAGTGTCTTAATACACTAGGACTGACATGGTTGTGTTCACAGGATGGCACAATGAAGGTCTGGCATTATGAGAGTGGTCGGCGGTTACACGGTGTTGACCTGAGGCAATTCACCCTTGACTCTGAAAACACAGACACAGAAAAGGTGCCGTCCATTTGATTTCAGTCAGCCATTCATGCACATAACACATACAATGTTTCGTACAATCCCACAAATATTACATTATTATCCTAGATCTGAATCTCTGGGGTCTAAGTCTGGCAGTTCAATTAGTTTTTAATTATTAAAACATATCATTTACATATCATATAGAATATAGTTATGTAATTTATGTTTGTCTTTATTTTTCATATGCAAATTTCACAATATTATAATGGCAATATTAAATGAAGGTGCTAAATCTGGCTAGAAAGTGAATACCTGCTGAATTCTCCAGGTAAAAAAAAGGTTAAGAGAATATGGCTTTTACATACTTTTATTTGAAATATGGTAAAATATGTGTACACACAAGCACACAGCAATATGTAGGACAAAGCCATGTAAAGAGAAAAAAACAAAGATATTTGCTGGACACATTGCATGTTTTTCAAGGACATTTAAACTTAGTGAAAATGCATTTAAAAAAAATCTAATTGAATTAGTAATTTACAAACAACATTGTGTCATTTATATTCAATAATTTATTAAATTATCTAAATCAAAATCATTATATTTTAACTACAAGAATATACATTAACAATGTAAATCATTGTAATAATATTTGTGACCCTGGTCCACAAAACCAGTTAAAAGGGTCAATTTTTTTTGGCAATTGAGATTTATGCATCCTCTGAAAGCTGAATAAATAAGCTTTCCGTTAATGTATTGTTAGGATAGGACAATATTTGTCTGAGATACAACAATTTGAAAATCTGGAATCTTAGTGTGCAAAAAAAAATCTAAATATTGAAAAAAATCACCTTTAAAGTTGTCCAAATGAAGTTTTTAGCAATGCATATTACTAATCAAAAATTAAGTTTACAAAATATCTTTATGGAACACAATCTTTACTTACCATCCTAATGATTTTTGGCATAAAAAAAAATATTTTGACCCATATGATACAATGTATTTTTGGCTTGGCTACAAATATACCCGTGCTATTTAAGACTGGTTTTGTGGCCCAGAGTCACATTTGTTAATGATATTATTTAATGTTTTTATTAATAAAATCTACCATTTTCATTGGTATCACTAAGATCCTAGAATTAATTAATTATTACATTTTCAAATTGAATTATGTATCAAAATAATCTAACTGAATTAAAATGCAAAAAATCTTGATTGTTCCCCTCAAGAACTTTTGTTTTATTGAAGAACATACAGTTTTTACCTTTTTAATCACAAAATGAATTGTGGTTGATTAACTGAAAATATCTACCTAGTTTGTGTTAATAAAATAAACAGATTTCTCATTATTACAGTAGAATTACTAGAAGAAATATTTTAGCCTATATAGAGGACCTTTGATTATTGGGTTCTGTTCATTTAAGAGCCGCTGCTATAAAGTGTTTATTTCCATTCGAATCCAGGTGTGTATATTTTGTAATTTACACCGATCTCAGCAAATGACACTGACTATATTTCTTTGTCTTCAGAGGTTTGCTGTCAGCAGGATCATCAGCTCACCAGATGGAAAACACATAGCTGTCCAGTGTGAGAGGTGTGTTTCATTTCATCAGATTTCTGTTTATCTTACCTCTAACTGGATTCTGGAGTCTCAGTGACAACAACAGTATTCTTTTGTTAAAATAGAAACACACAAGTCTTAAGAAAGACTACAGTTAAAATCATATCCATCTGTGTAGATTCCCCTCAGTTCAGCTCTTTGCGGTGGATTCTGGGACAGAGGGGTGTCTGAGCCCTGCTGAGACTCTTCCTCTTCCTCATGCTCCCTGGGACATGACATTTGATTCACAGAACCAGCTGTGGGTCTTACAGGAGACTGAAGACGTGAATGTGCTCCTGTATCAGTACTCAGAGCAGCACTGGAAGGTACGTACATGCTGTCATGTAGCTTTCTTTCCATGTTTTGAAGTCAGCTCTGCTCTTACTAACTCATGTTGCTGGTCTATAGCTGTGTGACTCAGAGACTCCTGAACTGAGGAGGGTCACTGAAGTATTACAAGCTCAGTGGAATATCTTTAAAGGTAAGAAATCCAACAAATATTATAATGAAACAAAAAAAATGAAATAAACCAATAACTAAAATGAAGAAGTCATATCATGACAAAGCAAATTTATGCTTGATCTTCAGTTGAGCAGCAGTATGAAAACAGTCTTTCAGAACTCAAAACTTCCTTCTCAAAAAAATCTATCAAAACAAAGCTGCAAAAAACACAATTTACTCATAGACACCAATTCAGTTTTGATAAACTCAACCTGGTCCTGTCAAAATAATATGTGACCCTGGAGCACAAAACCAGTCTTGAGTAGCACGGGTATATTTGAAGCAATAGCCAACAATAAAATCATAAATTATAAAATTATAGATTTTTTTTGACAAAAATCATTAGGATATTAAGTAAAGATCATGTTCCATGGATATATTTTGTAAATTTCCTACCGTAAATATATCAAAACTTCATTTTTAATTAGTAATAAGCATTGCTAAGAACTTCATTTGGACAACTTTAAAGGCGATTTTCTCAATATTTAGATTTTTTTTGCACCCTCAGATTCCAGATTTTCAAATAGTTGTATCTCAGCCAAATTGTTCTATCCTAACAAGCCATACATCAATGGAAAGCTTATTTATTCAGCTTTCAGGAGATATATAAATCTCAATTTCACAAAATTGACCCTTATGACTGGTTTTGTGGTCCTGGGTCACATATGAAAGAAGATAAGTAACACCAGAAGGACTAAAGTGAAGTGAAGTGATGTGTGGCCAAGTATGGTGACCGGAGTTTACTCGGAATTTGTGCTCTGTATCTAACCCATCCAAGTACACACACACACACCGTGAACACACACCCGGAGCAGTGGGCAGCCATATTGCTGCGGCGCCCGGGGAGCAGTTGGGGGTTCGGTGCCTTGCTCAAGGGTCTCACCTCAGTTGTGGTATTGAGGGTGGAAGAGAGCGCTGGTTATTCACGCTCTCCACCGACAATTCCTGCCGGACCTGAGACTCGAACCCATGACCTTCGGGTTACAAGTCCGACTCTATCCATTAGGCCACGACTGCCCCAAAAAGGGTTAAATATGTACAAGTTCCTCAAAGTGCATCTCAGGAGGAAAAATGTATAAAATTACCCCCTAAACCTGTATTAAATAATAGTCAACTCATGTAGCAAATATGATACAATATACTTTATAGGCTTTCCTCTTGTCCTCTGTTCACAGGTTCTGTGGGACTGGAGAGTCAGTTTAAACACCTGTATAAAGTGAACTTCGACAACATGGCGTCCTATTTGCAGAAGAAACAGGAAAGACTAGAACAGGAGAGTATTAAGAGAGCCGCAGCAAACGGCTCTAAACCTAACAAGAGAAGTAAGACGCAGAGCGACGCTGTGCCTCAGAGCACCAGCTGACAGAACGTTGTCTTATTTTAATTTCTGCTTTTTTGTGATGTTTATATAATTATACATCTCTTTTTGTTAATTGACAATGATTATGACTTTTTTTTATTCATTCAGTAAAGCGTTACAGTTTAAACTACTTGGTCTAGTTTCTGAACAGCAAGGTGCTGTAGTCTGCTTTGGCCACTAGAAGCCGCTACACTTTCAGTCTCGCTCAGCTACAGTCAGGGCTGTCACACACATCCTGGTACAATTTCATTAGACAACAGGAATGAACATAATATTTGATTATTTAACTGCTCTAAAAATGAGATCTGTGGCTTCAGTTGTTCTTAAAGTTAGACTTTTATTTTTCTGAGTAAAATTGACTAAAAATCTGTACATCCTGTATGTCTATATTTTACAAAAAAACAAATAAAAACAACACAAATGGTTCATAGCTGAGCTGTACATGGTTCAATTCCCTGAAAGATGCTTTGGATTTTCTGAGCAGATGGCTAAGATTTCACTCATTTACTGCCTCTGGTGGGATTCCAGCTGAAACAAATAAGCAAAGCTGGGTTTGATTATAAATATAACACAAATAATAACTAAAATGACAATGTTTCGACATTGACCTTGCTCATTTCTTTTTTCCTCCCATTGTTAAATTTTCACTCTTCTTTTTCTGCACCTATGAAAAGAAATAGGGATAATGAGAAGGAAATAGCTAATATCAGTTAAAAAGTAATAATAATAATAATAATAAATGGTCTCTGCTAACCTCATTCATGGCGTCATCTATCTGTTTAAGCTCCTCGTATCTGTCCCGGGACTCTCGTAGGGGTTGTACCATTACCTCCTCAATCTGAGGAAACAACTGGAACACACAGGGAACAAACAATATCACAACCTGGTATCATGGTCAGTTTTCACACTTGGTTTGATTTGACCCAGAGTTGGATTTCACCCAATTCCCCCTGTATATTTCACATTGTACTTTGAGCTTAACCAATTCACCTTCATCACGGTCTCAAACATGGGGATCAGGACAAACTTGATGAAGCCGATCTGAGCAGTGGGCTTGGTCACTTTTTCTCTGTCCATGAAAGGAGCGACTGGTAAACCTTCTGTCTTCTCTCGATCACTCTGTTTGAGAGAGAACACAATTCTGATGAAGATAGAAGTGCACTGTAAACATCAAAATGTTGGGGTTGGTATTTTTTTTAAATGTTTTTGAAAGTCTTTTGTGCTCAAAAAGGCTATATTTATTTGATCAAAAATACAGTATGAACAGTAATATTGTGAAAAATTGTTATTAATAACTTTTGAATTAACTTTTTTATTTAATATATTTTAAAATGTAAGTTACTCCTGTGATAAGTTTAGGGACAGGTTTTGCTGTATGGCCAGGTTTAAGGGTTGGTTTATAAATAGAATTACAATGTAAAAACATATGGCACAATAAGTGCATTGTATCAAATGATTACTTTAAATGTTAGTACAACAAATAGTTACAAATATTTAAATAGTAAAAAAAAAATCACTCACCCTCAGGCCATCCAAGATGTAGATGAGTTTCTTCATCTGAGCGGATTTGTAGAAATTTAGCATTACATCACTTGCTCACCAATGGATCCTCTGCAGTGAATGGGTGCCGTCAGAATGAGAGTCCAAACAGCTGATAAAAACATCACAATAATCCACAAGTAATCCACAGCACTCCAGTCCATCAATTAATGCCTTTTAAAGCTGTGTTTGTAAGAAACAAATCCATCAAGGCATTTCAAGGTTAAACCGTCGCTTTTGACCAAAAAACAGGTCCATAATCCATAATAACTCTTCCTCCAGTGAAAAAGTCTGTTGTTCTCTCACATCTCTCACAATCCAGACATATATTTTTAGAACTGTTTTAGACAGTTTTCACTTGTAAACTGTGTTTAATCTGTGCATATTTCTCTCCCGATTCAGATGAGACAATTTTTACTAGAGAAACCAATATTATGGATAGAGGACTCAGATTTTACAGTTAAAAATGACTTGATGTATTTGTTTCTTACAAACACTCAGTTTTCACCTCACAAGACATTAATTGATGGACTGGAGTCTTGTGGATTATTGTGATGTTTTTCATCAACTGTTTCATCAACTGTTTGGACTCTCATTCTGACGGCACCCATTCACTGAAGAGGATCCATTGGTGAGCAAGTGATGTAATACTACATTTCTACAAATCTGTTGCGATGAAGAAACAAACTCATTTGCATCTTGGATGGCCTGAGGGTGAGTCAATTTTCATTTTTAGATGAACTATTCCTTTAAAGACACTTAATAAAAAGTGGGATGGATTTTTACATCTCCATGCAACATACTTGTAATCTTATCTACCTGCATGAAGTACTCCTCCAGCAAACAGTCCACCCACGGCTCAGCAACCTCCATCGGCCGAACCTCATTAGAGATATCACAGCACTTGATCAGCACCATCTTCAGCTGCCACAGATATAGAGATACAAGTTAAATCAGCTCAGCGCAGCACTTTTTTGTAGGTGAATAGTGGCACTGTAAAATGGGTTCAGAAAGCTCACACAAGTAACATGCTCCTCATTAGTGAAGTCAAAGTGATCCACTTTCTGCTTGAAAGAGTCCAGAATCTCTCCATGTCGGGCCATGTCTGTGGCCAGTATCAGGGTGATGGTTCCCTGTCAGGGACAAAATTATTCATTGTTCAAAGACAAATGTACTACATATGCGTGTACAAAGCTAGGTTTAAAGGCCTGAGGCGCACCTGACGAATCTGTTTGAAGGCTTCAGGATCAAAGTTGGCAAAGATGTTGCAGTCAAGCTGAGAGAATATCTGGAAGGCCACGGCACAGTGATGGTTCTCCAGAGGAGAGATGTCATTGTATCTCACCGCCAGCTCTGTGCGCGCATTAATCTGATACCTGCAAAAGAGGGTCCAAAACATTCCACAGGTGCCAAATGCAAATACAAACTGTACTGTACTTGCATTTGGTGTCCAAGCGAAATATGTGGAACACAATGACTTGCTATAAATATGCAAAAATATAAGTACAGATATCTTAAATCTGCAAGGAAACAAATCTCAATTTTCAAAATATTGGGGTTGTGCAATTTTTTTTTTTCTTAAAGTAGTCTCTTATTCTCACTGAGGCTGAATTTATTTGATTAAAATACAGCAATACTGTGCAATATTATTACAATTTTAAATAATTGTTTTTCATTTGAATACATTATAAAATATGTGTGTGCGAGTTTAAATAATTTGAAATGATTCCAGTAATTTCAAATTTTTTAAATAAACTCAAATTATTTAAACAAACAAACAAACATTTAAAAATATATGAAAATGAAAAACAATGAATTGTTATTAATTTATATAATAAATGTAAATTCATTTAATTAATTTAAATTGTAATAATATTAAACATCACTGCTGTATTTTACTGTATTTTAATCAAATAAATTTAGGGGGAAAAACATATGCACTACTGTTTAAATCATTGGGGTTGGTATGAATTTTTTTTTTTTTTAATAAAGTCCCTAATATTCGCCTGCATTTATTTGATAAAATGCAGTAAAAATAATACTATTGTGAAGTATTATAAATTTAACTAATACAATCATTTTAAAATGAATGTTTTCTATTTGAATATATTTTAAAATGTAATTTTTTCCTGTGATACAAAGATGAATTTTCAGCATCATTACTCCAGTCTTCAGTGTCACACAGCAATCATTCTATTATGCTGATTTACTGTTTAAGAAACATTTAGTATTATTATTAATGTTGAAAACGTTGTGCATGAAAATGTGGAAACAGTGATATTTTTTTCAAGATTCTTTCATGAATAGGAAGATAAATAGAACAGCATTTATTTTAAATAATTTGTAACATTATAAATGACTTTACTACCAAAACTGATCAATTTACTGCATCCTTGCTGAATAAAAGTATTACATTCTAGTAAAAAAAAAGTGCATATTAAATATAAATAATGCAAAAGAAATATGTAAGGCTAACAGTAGAAATATATATGTCTGGTAAGAAATATTTATGAGAGGTAATATAAATGTCAGCGTATATAAGCGGTTCTGAACAATGGAGGCTCTTACGTGTTGTTGTACCCAGGATGATCCAGGTCATGACACACAGCTGCTGTCATCAAAATAAGAATATCTACTTGAGTGAACTTTTCCTGAAAAACACAGAAGCACAGCAGAGTAAGACTCTTTCTATGTGTGAGTGTTGGCCGGGTCTGCACACATATCCCAGCTCTCCTACACTGCTAAATTAGAGTAAGTAATTGTCCTCTAATAGCTTGGCCTGTAATAGCTCAGATAATTAATCCAATGACCTCTTAATACACGTCCATGGCAACAGCAGCACAGAGAGAGGCTGAAAGCATCTTCATAGATGCAGAACTGCTTTTACACCCCCATACATCACTCATTTATCACTTCGCTATCTGTCAGTCTCTTTCATTCACCTCCCACTTCTCTGCTACTCCAACTTTCCTGAGCAAAAGAAACAGGTGGCTGTGGAGCAAAACAGGTGTCTTTAAAACACAGTTAAAAATGAGAAGCAGAAAGTGTCTTTACCGATAGGTTGCAGAGGTAGATCATGCTGTACATCATCTGAGTGACGCAGAAGCAGTGGCGGAAATTATGGAAAGGATTGTTCCGGTAATTGTCATGGATGCAAAGCTGAAAGTGGAGAGAGAGATGCAATCATTATTTTATTTTCAAACTTTGACAGATTTTGTTAAATGTTTTGTTTGAAAAGGTTCAAATAAATGGCAGTTGGTTTGATATGGTGTTATATAATGCAATAACATTCATATATTGTTATGTGTGCCTTTAGTGTCCAAATTATTTTATTTTATTCTGTATTATTCAAAAATATAATTCTAATTAATAGTATCACACATACATTTTTGCCTGGAGGCTGATGAAGTGACCAAAAAAATCAGATAAATGTACACTGAAGGATGGGCCTGAGATACATAAAGAGACAAATTTACATTCTTCCCTCCATAAATAAATAAATAACTTAATTAAAAAAAAAAATCACTTGTGTTGTTTTGAAAATGCTTTACTTAATTTGTTGTTTCTGGCCAGAAAATCTTTCTATCACCAAATCTTGGATTCATTTTGATTTTTTTTCAATTAGCACAGGTTTTGTATTTCTTTTTGGAACTGACTGATCATAGATCATTGATCTGAGCTTATGCACTTCAGCTTTTGAGTGAAAAAAAGCATTATTTTGGAAAATTTTGACAATATTCACTCATTAATAGAGGTGCATAAACTCAGATCAATGAGGACAATGAGGCTGTAAGTTTCTTAAAGAAATACAAAATCTGTGCAAGCTGGAAAATATTACAAAAAGATTGAATCCAAGATTTGGTGATAATAACATATTAAGAGATTTACAGGCCAGGAACAACAAATTTAAAGATAGAAATGTTTGAAAGAACAAGTTTAACCACCACAAGTGTAACAAGGTGGGAATTTTTATTTATTTTTTTAATACCCAGTAAGAGCAAAATCAGTAAGTTTTAGTCAGTAAAAATGACCTGAACACATGAGGGATTATAATTTTACAGTATAGCCTTACCAGCCATCTTTTCAGCGTGATGGGGTTAATATTAAAGTCCTTTACCAGCCGGAGGTCATGGTACATATGCTCCAGACAACTCAGCATCTTAAAGTACAAAACACTGATGATAGTATCTTCTGCAGTACAAAAAAATGTGGTTTTGCATGTCAGTCATTTTCACCAAGTCTCTTTGGTACATCAACCTCAGTAGAACTTTGACATTCTGCATCTTTCATTTGGCTGATCCTCACCTCGTTAGGTTCCCACTGCCACACATCAAAGATTGGCTGCCTCAAAGCTTCTACTGTCTCCTGTGAGAGGTGGTACTACACAAGCCCCACAAACACAAACACAAGCAACACACGCAGAAGAGAGAAAACAGAGGGAGAGAGAAGAGGAGGAAGACAGAACAGTGGCGTTAGACTCTTACCTCGTTGGACTCCCACAGCCAGACGTCGAAGGTGGGTTTTCTGAGGGCATCTATGGTTTGCTGGGAGAGCATGTACTGCAGGTGACAGAGCTCTCAGTTAACCCCCGATAACCAACGCCTGGCTGTGGCCATTGCATACATCACATTCACATCTATGTTTACATCTTAAATGTAAACCCATTATAATTTACTCATATCATTCCTTACAAATCTGTATGCTCTTTTCTGTTTGTGAAATCTACACACAGCTCTTTTATAGTTTATAGTGAACACAACAATAAAGCTTAAAAAAATAATACCATACATGCAGCCCATAATCTACTATATTCCAAGTCAAATGCTGAGAGGTCAATAATCACAATAATAATCTTAATGAAATACTGATATTGAATAATCTCAATCTTGATGTAAATGCAGATAAGATTTGTTGAGATTTCAATAATGACTACTTTGACATTTCTTTTATAGGCTTTTGTTGCTGTTGTTCTGTACATTTTCTATTCATCCAAGAATCCATAAATAAATGTTAGACAAAAATATTAAGCAGCACAACTGTTTTCAATATTGATAATAATAAAGAAATGTTTCTTGCGCACGAAATCAGTATATTAGAATGATTTCTGAAGGATCATGTGACACTGAAGACTGGAGTAATGATGCTAACAATTCGGCTTTGCATCACAGCAATAAATTACATTTTAAAATATATTCAAATAAAAAAAAAGAGTTATTTTAAACTGTAATAATATTTGAACAGTATTACTGTTCTTATTGTAGTTTAATCAAATAAACGCAGCCTTGGTGGTGTAGGATCAGAACGAGTCAGACAAATTAAGATTCGATCAGAACATCGAAACATGAGGAGCCAAAATTCCACAGAGGCCCAAGAAAACAGGACGTCATAAATCAGATCCCTAGCGCCAGCCCATCTGAAGCAAGCTAACCAACCAACTCTGTCAGTGAGCAGCTTGCAACATTAAAACAAAAGGAACACTTATTGATAATTCCAACTCAGGAAGGAGATTGTCAAATTTGGGGAAAATAACCAAGATTAATGGTCAAAGAGATGCACCACGTGACCGTCACATGTAAATCTGTGATAGAAATCACGAGCTACAGACTTTCTTGGGTTGGTTTCCCCCACCCAAGACAGACCGGACTGAAATTCCTTTGTTCACAGAACACATTCTCACGTCCACAGAATGGCATAGAGACTGTCTTTTCCATATGCACCTAAAATCATAGTCTTCATAGTCTTGTTATAAAATTGTCATGTCCAAAATTATATTCTACAAGAGCGGGAAAATTCGGACCATGTGACTGATATATGATTTATGATGGGGAGGAGAAACAGAACAACACCCCGAATTGGTCAACACACCAGTTGGGATGTGTCCAAAAGCCGAGTTTAAAAAACTCAGGACACCATCTCTTCTCTCTTCTCTTTTGTTCTCTTCTTTTAGCTTTTGCCACTGCGTTTTGACGCTGCTTTTTAGCGCTCTTTGATCATGCTCTGGCCTACATGCCAGCTGCAACTTAACACCACGATGAGAAAAACCACCTAGTCTAGGTACATCCTTTCTTTCTTTTACTTTAGTTTCTTTTCTTTCCCATTGTGAGTTTTGTGTTCTGAGTTAAGTTTGCCAACGCCGTGTCTCCGAGTCTGACCTCGATCGCCTGTCTAAACTTCAACCAGTCCACAACTCCGCAACTTCAGCCAAGAGCCAACACCCAAGAATTCACTACGAACGACCACTGAACTTTCAGCCAATCAGCAACCTTGGGAAACCCCCTTTCTGCAAAGATTAAGACAAAAGGGAATCCCTTAACACAAAGGCAAGGCAACACAAGTAACCTCCAGATTCTAACTGAGCTGGTGCATTTAATATAAATTTTAGCCTCATTGAGAAACTCAATGCGAGGGTTAAATAAGTGATTGATGGTTATTCAGGTCTATGCAATTGCACATATTGCTATAAACTTGGGATTTCACATTTTCATTCTCTTAAACTCATCCTTTCCACACTCTCTCTCTCTCTTTCTGCAACGTGTGAATGTGTGAATGCGTGTGTTCATGTGTTAGATTAGTTTATGTCTTAGGTTTATATAAATAAAGTTGTATTTATATTGAAAAGAGAAGTATCTTGTGTTTTGTGCTTACAAGTTAATGTCTTAAACTGACGATCTTGTTTCTGTGCTATGTCATAGTGTTTGCACTATATTTTGGATTTTAATATCCAGTGCAGAGTTGATGTTATACGGCTCGTTCAGTTAATCGCTGCCGACTCAGTGATCAGCTGTGAAACTCCCTACAAATTCCCTATAAAATCATAAATGATTCCCTTTGAGCTAAATTGACCTGTTTCCCTTACAGTGAGCATAAGAGATTTCTTTCAAAAACATTAAAAAAATCTTTGAATGGTAGTGTATATTTTCTTTTAATATTTTTGTAATTATTTTGTAGATATTTCATTAGCATGTTTATCTTTATTTTTGGGTAAACTATCCCTTTAAACCTTCCTATCCTTAAACACAATCCATGTAGTTTTCTAAAGTATAAACATTTACATTTATGCATTTAGCAGACGCTTTTATCCAAAGCGACTCACATTGCATTCAAGTTACAGTTTCACATTTCATCAGCTCTTGCTTTCCCTGGGAATCGAACCCATGATCTTGGCGTTGCTAGCGCAATGCTCTACCATTTGAGCTACAGGAAAGCCCTGTACAGATAAACCTTGAACTCACAATCCTTGCTGTAATTAAATGGTGCTGTATATGCTGTCCTTTATCGAATTATTAAAGCAGAATAAGCATACAAAATAATGAAAGAACCCATTACAAACACATCTTACATTTTACCTTTGGGTATGAAGGCACATCTCTGCGAGGAGTTAACTTCTTGTTGTCATCCAGGAAACTACTGCAAAGGTAAAGAGCATTGAGAGCACAGTTGCTTTAGAACAGAACATGCTGTGTGTTTCATTTTTTTTAAGTACCATGTCAACATCTCTCAAAGAGAGTATCTTGAGAATATACAGCTATCTTTGATTCATCTTGAATCTGATCCTTCACTAATAAGAGAGCATGTGAGAGCCATGTCAGCTCATTAAGACTCGAAAGGGAATAGACCTGATCTCATCTGTTAGTATTTTTAACAAGAGATGACTAAGACAACACCTGGACTGCTTCTTAATTATCCTCTCATTAAAGTTAGCTGTACAGACAGTGCTATGAATAGCCTGCTATAGATACTCCCTTGTGAAAATGAACTACACTTTAGCATATTTTAAAAAGAGTACTTTTTTAGGACACTTGATTGTAGAACTCTTTCCCCACCATTGAAGGAATTAATGTCACAATGCTACCACTGTTATATGGTAGGGGGAGCTATTATTAAATAGTACAGAATCTCAGGATTCAAAAACAAGCAAAGAAGAAGCAGAAGCAAGCATTGCTTAGGCACACATTTAACATCTAATGTGATCATCCAACTTTCAATGGCATATAAATCAAAACTGCCTAATGTTACCAAATAAAATGTTGAACCCACAAAGAGGTAGGACTGAGCAAGCTTTGATGGACTTGATCTACTCAATCTATATTTTGATCATGTTCTGATTCAGTCATAGTCCTTTTTTTAAAGGGTTACTCCACCCCAAAATGAAGATTTTGTCATTAATCACTTACCCCCATGTCGTTTCAAACCCGTAAAAGCTTTGTTCATCTTCAGAACACAATTTAAGATATTTTGGATGAAAACCAGGAGGCTTGTGACTGTCCCATTGACTGCCAAGTAAATAACACTGTCGAGGCCCAGAAAAGTATGAAACACATCGCCAGGATAGTCCATCTGCCATCAGTGGTTCAATATGAATTTTATGAAGCGACGAGAATACTTTTTGTACACAAAGAAAATAAAAATAACGACTTTTTTTCAACAATTCGTCTCCTCTCTGTCTCTCTGCGTCACCGTAGCTGCGTCACTATCCTGACGATGCTTTTCATACTTTTCTGGGCCTTGACAGTGGTAATTACTTGGCAGTCAATGGGACAGTCACAAGCCTCCTGGTTTTCAGCCAAAATATCTTAATTTGTGTTCCGAAGACGAACAAAGCTTTTACGGGTTCTTGGGGTGGAGTAACCCTTTAAGTAATATTCTCAGCTTTTTGAAATGCTTTGTTTTGAAAGTTTGTGAAATGATTAAAAATGCTGGCCCTGGCTGGCAACTTTTTCCAAAGAACACTGGCAGGGAAAGAGTTAATTACAATTGAATGAAAATATATTATATTCTTTTAGCATATAATTTATATTAAATGCAATTAGGTGAACTTGAGTGCTTTTTGGCACACTTAAGTAGGACTAAAGTACATATTGTATGTAATAATTACTTTTATTGTCTTTTAAATATGGTTAAAATGTAGCCATCTGCCAAATATACTGCCAAGCATTTATGGTAAACTAATGCCATTTCTGTGGAAATGTGTATGTCATGTATATAAAATATGTGTAATTACACATTTGTAATGATGAAGTTTTACATTTAAAAATATTAACGTTAAATGTGATATTGAATAAGACAGTTAAAATTATAATCAAGTACTTTACATGTGCTTTAGTATGTTAGTCAACACAGCAAAGTGTATTTATTTAAATGACAACAAAAGTTTAAAATGCACTTTTAATATGACATTATTACAAAATGCACCATTTACAAGTTAAATTACTTAAATATGTTAAAGTCATGAATTTGTACTTTTTTAAAGTACACTGCAGTGCCCTTTTATTTCATTCATATTATACAGTAAGTATAATATCAAATACAAGTATCTTATATTATTAGAAAGCAACTTCTACATCACCAATACACTTCTTTTTCACCCCCATCCTTCCAACCAAAATCACTTCCTGAAGGATAAAATCTTAACCTACATTTTCTTTCTCATTAAATATTCTGTCTTGCTTGGAAATACATCAGATTACAGATTTAAAATCATTTGCAAAGCGCTACTGATATTTCCTGATAATTAAACAAACTCAGTTCAAAAATGGCGTTCCAACATCTCCAGAAAAAGCAGTGAGGTCACTGACCTGTTGTTCCTGGAGGCCATTTCCTCCCGCAGCTTCTTGATGTCACTGCGACATTTCTCGATCTCCACCACCTTCATTCCCTCCACTGAAGAGACAGAGAGGAAAATGACGGAAACGCGATACATAATGGATACAAGTATGACACATAAAAGAGGGTTTTACATATTTCAAGTGAGCCAAACACAGAGAAAATATGGAAATGAGCTGGTGAACATAGGTTGCAGCCGCAGGGATTTTCATTTACAGACTGCTGAGCCATAAAAAGTACATTTGACACCTGTCACTGTCTGGCATGTTTCCCTCCATTGTCCAAAATCATCCTGCTGGTCTGAAGTACAAGCAGCTTTGTCATCTCTTTGACAGCTGTTTTTTCTTTACACCTCAAACCTTGGTTGTGAGGATGAAGATATGTCACACAACCTGTCACGTTGGTATCTATCTAATTTAGCTGCTTCTAGATGAATTTTGAGACAAAGTGCTGTACAGTTTGATTAGACGCATGGCCTCTGAACTCACGTTGTATAATTTAATTAGTGTAATCACACACACACACACATCATATAATCTCTGCACTTCCTGCTACTATTCTGTTTATAGACCGTGCACAATAATAAATCACCTCAAATTATATGAGGCCGGTGAACTGTTCACACTGATGAAGGGGTCAGGGTCCATCGCCTTGGTGACTGATTACATCACGGCTGGATTTGGATTTCTATGGACACACAGACGTGCTGCAACGGAATGAATCCTGGTCTCTGGTGATGTTACGTGGAGCGTCATTACCAAAACAACTAGTGTGCAAGGACTGTCACGACTGTCAAAGATGATGCATTTAACAGCCACTAAACTAAACCTAACCTAATTTGTTTGGAATCATTGTTCAGGACAGTCACAGATTCCACAAATGGCAGTGAATTAGAGGTCAAAAACTTTCCTGTCGCTCAAACAGTAGAGATAGTAAAATGTGTACCTCGCATGCAATATAAGCCACATAGACAAAAGAGACTATCAAATAGGCTACATAATGCATAAAATGACAATTTTTTCAATGTTGAAATGACTTTTTCCTATCCTGTGACAGCTCATTTGTAGAAGAAAGTAATTTGCAGAAACGTAAACACTTGAATTATTAAAACACAGCACTGTTTGACTGATCATCCCATTTAGCCCAACACAGCAATACAATAGCATGAGTTTGTGGGCGTTTGACCAACCAAAGACAGAAAGGAGGAGGGCTTGAAAACAATCAGTATTGTTGCAATTCAATTTAATGATGCTAGTAACTCCTTTACATTTAACAAATAGGTATGTCTTCAAAAAGCCCTCTTAAAAATGCCTTAAAAAAAAAAAAAAAGAAAAAAATCAGGCAACTATACCACAACCTTAAATCGATTGATGCAAAAGCTGTAGTTGTCTAATCCATCACAACCCAATTTAATCTGATAGTGGCAAAAGGAATAATTGGAAAAAATATCTCTACCTGCTTTACATAAAAAAGCAAGGAGATATTCAAATGTTTAAATACATGTACTCATGAAAGTCATGCTTACAGGAGGAAAACAAGCAGCTGAATATGAAACTGTTGATACTCTGTCTCTGATGCTAAACAGCACCTTGTACATCAAACTTCAGCCGGATACAGAGCCTTTTATAATATACAGTGTGAAAGGCTAACGAATAACTTTCCTTTCTAAATACATTTCAAAAGACTAGACAAAATAATAATATACACCAAATAATGTAAATAAAAAGTTGTTTATTAGCATTACAATATTGGCTGTTTATTAGTACTTATAAAGCACATATTCTGCATGACCATATTCTACATCCCTAACCCAATGCCTAAACTTAACAACTACCTTATTATTAATAAGCAGCAAATTAGGAGTTTATTGAGGCAAAAGTCGTAGTTAATGGTTTGTTATTAGCGAGAATTGGACCTTAAAATAAAATGTGGGCTTAATAACTTAGATTTTCCTCATAGAATCTTATTAAAGTGACTACATAAAAGGAAACTAATGAGTGAACAGAAAAGTAATAGGTAACCTATGAACTGGGGATATCCCATAATATCTATAAAGCGCTATTACAATTATTAGCTTTCATCAAGGTTCTAACCCCTGGTCACTCACTTTGGATAAAATGAAGCAACAAAGTGTAGAGTAATGACAATTTCAGATGTTAGCTATTGAGGTAAAAAAAAAGAAAGAAATAGGAAGCAACAAAGTGGATCTCAACCAGGTCACATTTCACCTAAAAAAAATAATAATAAAAAATTAAATAAAATAAATAAATACATATTTTGCATTAAGAATGGAAGCCTATATTTTTATTATGCAAGACATTTGATATTGGAGTAAAGTGTGACCTGAATATGTTTTTGTGTTGCACTCAAGATTGTATCTAGATGCTTTCTTGAAGTTCTTCATTACCAACAATGCATGTCTCAGAAGCAATGTCTCTGAAAACACTGGGCACAATATGTTCACCTGTTAATGGCAAGTGCATGGTATAGAAAATGACCTGCATCGACTACAGCATCATCTGCTGTAGCGCTAAATATTATTGGATATATTGCACAATAAATTGCCATCATTGATTATTTGAGTTATCAGCTATGGTATGGAAGGTTTCTTACATGAGCAACGTATATAAATCAAACACAAAACATATCTACTTCCCCATATCATGATCCCTAATGTAAAAGATGCAACATGCTGCACTGGGTTCAGAATAATGTCACCTATAAGCACTACAGAATACATGATCAGCAATTCATTGAGAGCCAGAATGTGTTGTTTGTGAAGATAAGCCCTTCCATTTTAACATGACCTCTGTCCATTAGCAAAACCCTGGACAAGATATTGAGTGAAAACAGTTTAAGACTCACACTCCACTCTCTTCTCCAGCATGGCTAGGCGATTTGTCACCTCAGTCTTCAGTTCGTTGATTTTAAAAGCCCTTGGGGAGAGAGCAGCCAGGCAGATGGAGAGAAATATACAAAGATCATTCATCCTTGAAATACCAAAAGGATTCAAAATTCAATCAAAAGAAGGTCATTATGAATTTGCTGAGAGATTGAACATAAAATACACAAGCAAAGACGGCGATAATACCTGGAGAACTGCTCTGCCACCTGGGTCAGAACATTCTGGAAAAGCTCCTCTTTATCTGAGAGATGAGAAAACAAGCTACATTCATAATCATGGCCAAAAACTGATGTATGAAGTATTCACAGTTTCACATATCTGTGTTTCCTCCTGTCAGCCTAAAAATGTACAATGAATAAAGCATTTCACAACAAACAGCATAATTACTCAGATAAATGGGGGGTGGACAAGACTGAATATATAGATGAAGAAACAAATCCCACCTGCTCTTGTATCACAGAAACGGTGACTTCTTACACACGTCTTGATACTTACTTATTATATAGAATGAGACTTGATAAACATATACACTTTCTAATGTAGCTCCACGCACTGTCTTGGCCAAAGTTCAGCCTAATGAAAGGACCTGGGAAGCAAAAACGTCCTGTTGGCTGGCTGTCATGGCCAAGGGCTCAAGGTTTGGCTGGTTAGCATTGCATGTTAGCCGCTGATGATAACTTGACATTAAATTGATCAAATGTAATAGCAAATTAATAATGTTACAAAAATCAGTATTAGAATGATTTCTGAAGGATCATGTGAAACTAAAGACTAGATTAATGGCTGCTGAAAATTCAGCTTTGCAGGAATAAATTACATTTTAAAATATATTACAATAATACACAGTTATTTTAAATTGAAATAAACCTAGTGAAAAATAAATATACTAAAATGTATCTGAAATACATTTATTTAATGCTAAGAATATTACAAATACATTTACATATTTAAGTACTTACTTTAAGTATACTAAACTGGTATACTTAAAGTCTGTTAAATTGGAACAACTAATTTTGTATTTAATGCAGATTAATTGTGCAGAAGTAGAGCTGAAGTCAAACAAAGTTTGATTATAATTTGAATATCAGTAAGTCTCGAGTTATATGTCAGTAAATATGTTAATAGATTTAAACTATACTGAGTATAAAATAAATGTATTTTAAATATATTACTTTTTTTGCTAGGGAATATTTCACAATATGTCTCTTGGTGCCATCAGCCAATCAGTTTTTGAAATGATGTAATTTCCCTGTGACTCCAGAGTCATTAGTCACATGGCATTTAGGTTCAGGTGACTGCTCAGCAAAGCCTGCCAAAGATCTGGGGGTCCAACACCAGCAAAGCAACAAATGATGAATGGGGATGCTAACGGACAGATTTCTCAAATTGTTATATAGGTTTTGTTCACTGCATACTCTCATCTCCAAATGACTTCACAGAGGTCAGAGGCCACATCAACTTAACCAGGCTATTGCTTCCTTCATGTCCTCCAATGCAGCTCCCACTAACATGTTTGGAAGTTGCAATTATGATTTGATATGCTTCTGTGACTTTGGTTGGAATTATATGGGCAGATTGTGTCATTTCATATTTCCCTCTGTCTAATAAAACAGGAAGATTTTTGTGTACTTCTTTTTACAAAAAATGATTGAATGATGTATTTTTATGAATAAATGTAATTTTTCTTCAACAACAACTCACACAATTGCAATTAAAAAGTCTGATATGGCACATTTT